>JASUUD010000019.1:0-185602 GCA_031216285.1 Syzygium syzygioides | reverse complement strand
ACCATTAAGGACTAGTGATGACTCCAAAATGAAGTGTGGACTAAATACACTGTATTAGAAAATAAATACCCGCTGACTCGTGAGGTATGGTCAGGGAGAAACCCTCATTCGTTTAGTGTTGGGATACCTTACCATTCGTGATGAACAAAAGTACCTCTAAGTATGCTCCAAGCACACTGCGACAATAACAACCAATTAAATTAGCTGTACCGAAAGGGAGTTAGTGGAAACAATAACGTAAGCAAGTCCTCGTACCTAAATATATCTAGTTCCGTGGAAATCAAAATGAAATTCCTATATTTCGATTGGGTATTCAAGTCGCCCCCCGATAAAGGCTAGTGGTGACTCCAAAATAATAAAAAACACAAAACCAATCCCGTGTCATGTGAGGTATGGACTAAGGGAGAGTCCATGTTTGGGATTGATAGACCCTATGGATGAACTTAAGGTTGACGCTTATTTAGCCGCCTTTTGGGATGAGCCATTTGGAACAACTTTCAAACAATGACCTCTAAACTCACGCATGAGGTAGCCCTTGAGGGGTAGGTCACAACACGTACTTGCGAATTTAAGGGTGTTATTCCGAGATACGACATGAGCGTTATTAATTAGAAATCAACATGGCTCGACCCTTAATAACCTTTGTTTAATAAGAAGGGTTAATACCACGAAAAACCCCAAACTGGTACATCTGTGATAAATTTACCTCAAACTATTTTTTTTATCACAAAAAATTACAAACTAGCATACCTGTGACAATTTTATCCCGAATTATTTTTTTGACTACCAAAAACCCCACACTGGTACACGTGTGACAATTTTACCACGAACTAATTTTTCGACCACCAAAACCTCCAAACTGGTCCATCTGTGACAAGTTTACCTTCTGTTAGTTTCGTTAAATTTTACTGTCAAATTGCTAGGTTTGATGACATGTGGTAGTTGATGGGTGTACCAATTTAAGGTTTTGCCCCTCTATTTGTCACAAGTTTACCAATTTGTAATTTTTCGTGATATTAATATAATTTAACGAATGCTAATAGAGGGTAAATTTGTCACAAATATACTAGTTTTGAATTTTTAGTGGTCAAAAATTATTTTGGAGTAAAATTAGCACAGGTATACTAGTTTTGAGGTTTTTGGTGGTCAAAAAAATAGTTCGGGATAAATTTGTTATAGATGTACCGGTTTGGTATTTTTGATAGTCAAAAATTAGTTCGGTATAAAATTATCGCAGCTGTACCAATTTGAGGTTTTTCATGGTATTAACCCTAATAAGAAAGAATTACAGCTAAATATTTTGACAAAGCTAATAAATGGTACAAGTAATAAGTGCAAATAGAATGACAAAAATCAAAGAGACAACAATTTAAAGGAAGAGATGCCAATCATAAGTAAAATGATGAAAATAATAGAAGAGAAACACACGTGTGAATATTAATTTAAAAGATAACCGATGTGATTTTTACTCTATCTAAATCGTGAAGTATGAGTTCATATAAGAGGTTTCCTTTATCATTGTGTTGGAGGGTTATATGGATAACAAGCATCATACTCTCCCGAATAAGTGAGCCTACAAAGATCATTGTGCGAGATCATCCAAATACACTGGTTACAATCATAAAAGTCCCTGTCTTGATTATATATATCAAACCACTCAAATTGGCCTGGCCATGAAAAGCCGCAAAAGAACAATGTTCCCCCAAAAAAATTTGGTACGAACGAGAATCCCCAGCTGCGCGTTATATGATGGATTCCGAGATTGTCATCCTTGGATTTGCAATGAACTTTTAGAATAGTTTCTGCGGGCAAATTGTTATTCATCTCAACATATGACTTGCTGGAAAAACCTTCTACACGACTAGTTACTAAAAAAGAACAAATAAATATGAGAGTAACTGATGTCTTTATCATCATAGCTTATGTTGCTCCGGTATCAACATCATTTAGTAATTTAAGAATGAACAATGGTAGCATAATGGTCACCATTGCTATTGGAAGTAACGGTGGCATGTGGGCCAAGAGCTGAAATGAAGAGAAAAGGGCAACTACCCGTTACAGATTGCAGAAATTAACTACTTTCAATTCTTCCTGTCAGTCCTCCACCAATTGTGTATCAGGAAAGGGAAAAGAAAATTCCAGGCAATGGTGAAACTTGACATGAAAAAAGCCTATGACAGGGTAGAGTGGGATTTTCTTGAGGCTAGCATGTTGAAAATGGGGTTTAGTGACTGGTGGGTGCGGAGAGTAATGGAATGTGTCACTTCTGTCTCTGTCAGTGTAAAGTTAAATGGAGAATCATTGTCCTACTTTAAGCCAACACGAGGGGTAAGACAAGGGGACCCCATACCTCTCTATTTGTTCATTATAGTAGCCAACACACTCTCCATATTGATGAAAAAAGCAATTCAGGACAGCACAATTTCTGGTATTAAACTCAACAGGTACTGTCAAGTCCTATCTCACCTCCTTTTTGCTGATGGTTCCATATTCTTCTTAGATGGTAAGCTCATCGAATGTCAAAATCTTGCATTGATTCTCAATCAATATTGTTATGCATCTGGGCAAGCCATTAACTTAAACAAGTCTGGAATCTTCTTTAGCTCATGCTGTCCATAGAGTTTGAGAGATAATATGGCAGCTGAACTTAGAATCCCAGAGATCCGGAAGACTGGCAAATATTTAGGGATTCCTTCATATTGGGGTGAATCTAAGAAACAAATGTTCACGTGGATTTTGGCAAGAGTCAATATGAAATTAGAGGGGTGGAAGGAAAAGTTAATCTCAAAGGCAGGGAAAGAAATCCTGATTAAAACTGTTGTTCAAGCTCTTCTCCAATATGCGATGTCAATATTCAAAATTCCAATTTCAATTTGTAAGTCCATAGAAAGAAAGGTTGCGGCATTTTGGTGGAAGAATAGTGAATCGAATAAAGGCCTTCACTGGAAGAGGTGGGAAGTTCTCAAAACTAGGAAAGATCAAGGGGGAATGGGATTCAGAGACCTAATATATTTCAATAGAGCAATGCTTGGCAAACAAGCATGGAGACTTTCTCAAAACTAGTTATCCATATGGAGCAAAATCCTCAAAGGCATCTATTTCCCTACAAGGTCATTTTGACGAGCTGGGAAGGGGTCTCGGCCCTCATGGGGATGGTAGAGTATTCTGATGGGGAGAGATTCGATATCGAACTCAGTAATATGGTCGGTTGGCACAAGGGAAAAAATCAATATCCGAGAAGATAGATGGCTAAAACGAGGATTAATAGGAGGACCAACAACTTCTCGCGAACCAACCAGAGTTGCAAACCTTATCCAAAATGAGAATAGAAGATGGAATGAAGATTTGCTAGCAAGAATGTTTGATGAGCAGACTGTTAACGAGGTGTTAGCAATACCACTATGCAGTCATGCAACAAAGGACAAACTTGTGTGGACAGCTACAAAGTCGAGGGTTATCTCGGTGAAAAGTGCATACAATTAGATTCATGAAAAGGAAAACGCACAGAATGCAATGCAACCCTCATCATCTTTCAAGCCATCCCACAAGCTATGGTGCATAATTTGGAATTTAAAAATCCCACCCAAGGTTAGAATATTTCTATGAAGCGTATGCCAAAATTCTCTCCCCACAGCAGAAAACCTCTATAGGAGGAAAATATTACCACGACCAGCATGCCCCTTCTGTGATTAGGAAGCTGAAACGGTAGAGCATCTATTTCTTCTCTGCCCCTAGATCGAAGCCATCTGGACAGATCCCTCAGTACATATTAGAATCACATGTTAAGAAATAACACGGATTGAGGTATGGATTCATAACTATAAGCTATGGCTACATAAATTGCTGACTCTAGATGAAATGGCCATTCTTTTGTGGTTGATCTGTAAGGCCAGAAATGAATTGTCTTTAGGAAAAAACCCCTAAATCCAAGCACCCTAATTGAGTCGGCAAGAATGATAGTGCAAAATTATAGGAAGTGGAATCATCAAAGCTCTATTTTGCATGTTGAAAAGAGCCTTTTACCTCTGTGTTGGAAACCACCGATGAGAAACTCCTTCAAAATCAACATAGATGGATCCTTCCTTGGAGATGCAGCAAAAGGCGTGGTTTCTGGAATCCTCAGAAACGAAGCTGGTACCTTGCTGGAAGGCTTCGCTAGGACAGTACCCGCAACCTTGCCGTTGCACATAGAACTGCAAGCTTCGTTGCATGCTCTAGACTACTTTGTCAACAGGAGAAAATATGGAATTGTGATAGAAACTGATTGTCTTGAAATAGTAAAGAAGCTATAGGACCAGAGAGAAGTTGGCTGGGAAGAGGCAACTTTCATTAGAGAAGCGCATATCCGAATGGCCCAATACACAAACCTAACTGTGGCCCATTGCAATAGATCTGTGAATCAAGCTGCTGATTGGGTCGCCAAAGTGCAACGTACAAATTCTCTTTTTTCATCTTGGCTAACCCGTCCCCCCCATCCTTTATGGGAGTTGTTATGTTTTGATGCCCCTTCGTCAGGTTGTAGTTTCAAGAACACTTAATTTTCAATCAAAGTGTTTCTATTTAGACCAAAAAAAAAAGAAAAAATTCTTCCTGTCAAAACGTTTTCTTTTTGTGGTTTCTTTATATAAAGATTGTGTCTATCTATCTTTACCAAAAAAAAAAAAGAAGATTGTGTCTATAGTCTCGGTCTTTGTTGGACAATAAATGCTAGTTTCATGAACATATTTTATGCATTGGAAGCACTCGCATGACAATGTTACGTGGAGAAGCAAATCAATCACGAAATAAGTATTGTCAAATTTTAAATGAAAATTTAGTTGTACTGCATGTCACGTAGATAACGAGAACATGTGATTGGTTTGTTTCCCCATGACATCAATTGTGTAACAAACGTATAGGATATTTTATGTCAAGTTTAATTTAAACAGTCTATTCCAAAATGATGCTATTAATACGTATAATTTAGAAACGTTCATCTATCTTCAAAAATTGATTTATGCAATAGTTTTTGCACATGTACTGCTAAGAGAATTTGTGCCTAAAATTCATTTGTGTAGAATTTCCCTCATGCCGATTGACCTGGATGGGTATAACTTACTTTTACGAGATTGGTTTCTTTTTCCTTAAACATACATGACCGATAAAGTAGTCAGTCGATTGCCATGTTTCTAAGTTACATGTATAAATCACATTGTTTTGGGATTATTTGAATTAAAATTGACATAAACGTTTGGTATATATTTGTTACACCATTACTGTTACGGTGAAAAAAACCAATCGCATATTCACATTACCTGTATGATATCATTACAACAAATTTTGCATTTAAAATTTAAAATTCTCAACTAATGATTGACTTGCTTCTTTACATGTCATTGTCATGTGAGTGCTTCCGATACATAAAGTATGTTCGCAAAACTATCACATATGTCCAACAAAAACTGAGACTCGCGAAACTATCACATATGTCCAACAAAAACTGAGACTTTAGACACAATAAATCTATAAAATAAAAACCGCAAAACAATACAAACATGTTGACACGAAGAATTGAATTGAGTTCGATTCTGCAATATGTAATTGGGTAGTTGCCTTTTTCTCCCAATTAAAACTTGTGACCCACATGCCACCGTCACTTCCAATAAAGGAGAATGAAGGATATCGGATCTCCCCAACTTGCCACAACGATATTTTACCTTTTATTTTTCTTCGTTTTTACTTTGGCCTAAGAATTGCCACATCAGATCAGCTACAAGTCAAGTATAAAATCTTATGTATAGATTAATTAAAGGAGAGCAAATGAAAACAACTTTGTTATCGCTTTTTTAAACGCCAAAATAAAACCATTACACAATCTCATTTTGATTTTGTGAAGAAAAAAATTGACCAAATGATCCTTAATAAATAACTTATGTGGTAGTTCTGAATAGCTCTAGAATAATTTCTAAGTTCTATTCCATATCTTTTGCATTTATATTGAGCTACGTACCGTGAATCAAAATATTAAATATATTAATGGTGAATCAATAATTGAATCGAATTGTAAGATTCGGTAAAATACCTAAAATTAGTCTTCGTGTCATAGACATTATAATTTTTTTCTAGATATATAATTTTGAGTTAGAATTTTGTACATCGCAACAAAATCCCTTAAGTATAATTGATCAATAGACACTAACAAATAATTTATAGTGAATCTATGAACTTTCAAAAACAAGAACAAGTTTAAGCCGTTGACTCTTAATTTTTAGCTGACGAGTCATACAAATGTAAAAATTCAAGATTAGACGTCCCTGATCGCGACAGGGCTCGTTTCTCATAAAAAAGAGTCGTTTTAATATTTTTTGACAGATTTCAAGTTCCATTGTGTTTTGTTTAAGTCAAGACATTGATTTGGCCAATAATCCAGTAAAGTCCTTAGAGTTGACTTTTTGGTCAACCACTAAAGTCAATCCCTGGTTAAGCTCTTTCAAAAAAATCAAAAAATTGAACAATCATCAAATCAACTCCTTTTTGCCTTAATTTGACTTTGAACTCATTAATTTTGCAGAAATTGATCAGAACTCGACTTTTTTCCAAATTGGAATTTCGAATTTTGATTGACAAAAATCAAAATTTATTCATTTTGTCATTTTTAAGAAATGTTTCCTGCATGACATTTGATCAGGAGGTTAGTGCACATCCAATTACGAAGCCAATTTCAACATTCCAAGGTGGAGGTGAATTTCCCTGATTTTGGCCCTAACTAGGGGTTCCGATTTAATGATTCAATTTAACCAATGTTGAATGCAATTCATTAAGGGCAACTCAATTTGTATGTCAATTTTGACAAATTCACAACAATTGAGCTTAATTTGACCAATTTGGCTAATCAATCATCAGTAAAACCATGAGGAGTTGGTTTAATTAACCCAATTCACTATGACCCATGTTAGTCTAAGGTTTAATTTCATTAATTAAGGTTCAATTTGACAATTAAACCTCAATTATATTTCATAGTCAATTTGACAACTAAACCTCAATTATATTTCATAGTCTAACTCATGTTACCACGCAGAAGTAAAATTGGGAGAATTAAAGTGCTACAAGCCAATTCAATTGGACCAACTTGATTCGATTCGAACCAGTTTGATTAAATTGAAGTCAATTTTAGCAATTTCACGCTAGAGACATGTCAATTGGAGCAAATCTCGATTTAACTAAATTGAATCAATTGGTATAGAATTGGCAATGCCCATAGTGCAATCCAAGCAAATTAATTCAATTGGGACATGAATAATCAGTTTGATTGAATTGAGATAGTTTAATTTAAGGGTTAATACCATAAAAAATCCAAAAATGGTACATTTATGACAATTTTACCCCAAACTAATTTTTTGATCACGAAAAACCCCAAACTAGTACATCTGTGACAAATTTACCATAAACTAATTTTTTGACCACAAAAAATCCTGAACTGGTACATTTGTGACAAATCTACCCCCTTTAGTTTCCATTAAATCGAATTAAGACCACAAAAAATCATAAAGTGGTATGCCTGTGACAAACGGAGGGTAAAACATAAAATTGGTACATCCGTCAATTGCCACGTGTCATTTAACAAAGCAATTTGACTGTAAAATTTAACAGAAATAAACTAAGGGTAAATTTATCATAGGTGTACCGGTTTGGAGTTTTTAGTGATTGGTAAAATTATCACAAGCGTACTAGTTTTGGATTTTTCGTTGTATTAACTCTCAATTTAAACCATGCTAGCCCAATTGGACTAATTGATTTAAATCACCTAGCCAAAGCATAATAAAATTTACAATTAGGTTCAATTAGCCATGCAAGCCAAACCATGAAATGAAATTGGACTAAATTGAACAAAAAATTAGACATAATTGAGTTTTGGTTCAACCTGGTCAATGCGGATCAAACCGATATGATATAGTCAACCCGATTCGACCAATGTTGACTAGCCCATTTTTTCCGGCCAAAATTCAGCGGCCTACCGGCCCCCACTCCTCCATCAGAAAATTACAAAATTGTCCATATAGAAAAATTACTTAATATCAAGCAAGAAATCTTGGCCATCCATTATCCAACTGATCTTGGCCGTCTATCTCGACACGTCATCAATCCATGTACCAACTTTCAGCTAATGAGCGCTTGCAATCCTAGCCATTGGACTAATCCAAGGGCCACAATTTGAATTTGTGGGAGTTGTATATTAATTTTTCCCTCCAAATTTGGAATCCACCCCACTATTCAAAAAATTCTGTCTCTATAATATCCCTCTAGCCGAAAATCTCTCTCTCTCTCTCTCTCTCTCTCTCTCTCTCTCTCTCTCTCTCTCTCTCTCGGTCGCCACTTGATCTCCATGCTTGTCACATCCCGATTTTTGGGCCTGGGAAGCCGCAGATAAATTGTAATATTCTCAATTTCAGTCCCTGGAAAATGGCTATGGGTTAAGTTTGGCAGTTTTCCAATCAGAACTAAATTGTTTTCTCTTGTTTTGGAAAACCTAGTTTTTGGATCATTTGTACCCTTTCGTTTTGTTATTTTTGGGGAGACTTTTGTGATCCGAATTTCCAAACGCTTTCTTTAGAAAGTTGTTCCAAACATTTTGAAGTTTTACATGATTTAATTTCAGAATTTTTGGAGTTGAGATGAGTGGTACGATGGCCTGATTTTCAGACCGTGTGAAACTGCCCAGAATGGATATTTCGGTGATGTTTACATCGTCTTGATTTTCTACAAGTTTTGCTGGGCCGATTTTAGAAAAGTTTCATTCACAAAAGTTGTTGAGAACTTCCTTTTCTACAATGTGTGTAAATTTGGGAATTTTCTGAGATGATTTGGATTCTCGAAAGAGCTTATTTTAAGAAGAAAATATTCTGTTCCAGCGAACTGTTTTTAGTCTGTTTTTGAGTGACTGAAAACGGTGTTTATAGAGAGATTTAGATTTTGTGTTCTTCACGAAAAATGTTTATTAAGGGCTTGTTTATGACATATCCAAATTTGAGAATTTTTGGAGTCCATTTACTATATTTTCAAGTCCAATTTCGTGAACAGTGCAAAACTGTCCGATTTTGTCAGATTTTAAATATTCGGCATTTTCTACATGAGAATGTGGGAATTTCGACTTGATGTCTTTTGATGATTTAAAGCACACGTTCTGATCTTTCAAATGACATATTTTATGCTTTGATTGGAGGTCGGACCAGGGGGAAAACGAAAGAGAGAGGTAAGCTTGGAAATGAGTGGCCAAGGATGAAGCTTGTTCAAGAAGCCTAATTAAATAATCTTGACTTTGGAGTCCCTATCATGATGATATACATTAATTGGCCATTATTGTTCTTGACTTTGGAGGCCACCCTCATAATGGCTTGTATTAATTGCTTGGACATTGATGGCCCTTCATAATGACTTACCAGGTAATCGATGACCTCATCGCCCCGATGACACGCGCGCTTACCTCATTGCCTCGATGACACGTGCACTTACCTCATCCGAGCTTTGGCCCCAAGTTTTGTCTCTCTATAAATAGGAAGAGAGAAAGAGAGAGAAAGAGGAAGAACCTCACGTGAAGCCCCCCCTTCCTCTCCCTCACGCCATTTCCACACCCCGAGAGCTTCAGCCAACCTTCTTTCTTATTTCTTGCTTTGTAGTCATGATCGAGGAAGAGAGAAAAAGAAAGAAAGAAAGAGAGAAAAAGCTTACTGACTAGCCCGTGTCCTTCTTGTAGTTTGATCGAGTGAGGAAGCCTTATGCAAGGCTCGAGTGTTCGTGTTCAAGCCCGAGAACCACCAAGAATCGCCCAAGAGTCGCCGAGACTTGCATGTCCTTCACATTCCTCGTTTTCTCTAGTTCTTATTTAATTGATGTGTAAGTGGATTTCCTAATACCGGGAAAGGATGTTGAGATGCGTTGTGACGTGGTTTGCTTGGACCGTTTCTCGGTTGTTTGGTTGGTCGTAGTTGGTTTATTTCCTTGGTTTGATCATGTTTCGTGTTTGATGTTGTTTTGAGATATAATTGAGACTTGAATGGCAAGGTGCACATGTTGTGGCCATGCGTGATGTTCTTTTTTTTGAACTTTGTTATTGATTTGCCATCGATGCAGGTGCGGTAAGGGCCGACTTATGTTAATGGCGATCGATATATCCTCGCTTGATATTAGTGTTTTCACTTGTTGAGTCTCCCCGACTCATTCCCCGTTTTTCCCTCCTAGGTCTATAGGATGGTCGAATGGACGGCGGCGACAGGGGGAGCTTGAGCCATGTTGGAGTTTGGGGAAAAGCGAGGAGCTGTGAACCCGAAGTAGTGGGCTTAGGACACTCAAGTCACATGTTATTGTTGTGTAAATGAGTAAAGTCGGCTAAGTTGGCTTGTAAAATATGTTTACGTATCTTGTAAATATAAGGTTTGCTCATGATGCTATTTGTCTTAATCCCGCTATTGTTTTGAATGTGATTGTCCCGAAATTTTGCTTCCGCTTATGTTTAAAGAAAGATAATAACGAACGGGACGTCACGTATATGACCCCGAGGTGGGGGCGTCACAATGCTAGTCCCTCATGTCAGTGCTTCTCCAGCCAATTTGGCCTCTTCACAGTGTTCCCAGCACCGGCTTGGCTTGTGACATCGCTCCTCTAGGTGTCCTCGAGCTAGCCTTGGCTGAGGCTCAATCGGAACTTTGCTAGAAGTCCACCAAATCACTGAAATTCTTTCACTCATTCGTCAATCTTTGTTATATGAGGTAAGACTTTCTAATTCTAGTTAGATGATCATCTAGTGAGGCTCATTCAATCCTAGATTAAAGTTGAAGTTCTAGTTTTGCTCTATGGTTGAGTGAGAAGATGTGATAAGATCATCTTAGGAATTAATCACAATTTCCGGAAATCAATTAGCAAATGCATGTTTAGGATTGATATCGAAATTGCATGTTGATGTCCTCTAGTAATAGGTTTGGTTGAGTGTCCCAATAAGTATAGTGGACCAAGATCTATATTTTACCAAGACTCAAGTAAACTTTGGCTTACCACTCAAGACTAAATTATTTAGGTACACAACTCTTTATCAATTGTATTGAATACAACTCTTGGTTGTTAGGGTTGACATCAAATATCATATCCCCAAACACTATGCCTCAAGGTCCAAAACTATTATGATAGCCTCATTAAGTAAACCAATCTTGACCTATGGATAACCATTATCCATCCTATTTTACTCAAATAGTTAAAGACACCCTACTTTGGTAGGTCCATCTTTTGACGATTCAAGGTATATGATTGGAAAGGCATCATATTATTACTTAATTTTATTAGGGACTCTTAATGTTTATTTAGTGATGAATGTATGCATGTTATGAACATAAACAAAGCATCACTTATCATAACAAAGATACATCAATCATATGAGAACGACCAATTCCATGTAGGGGTCAAGGGGACTGCACCCCTTTGCGAGGTCGAGGGGCAGCGCCCTTCTCGGGGTCAAGGTACGAGGCTCGGGGCAGCGTTCCTAAAACCTAGATAGAATTCTCAATTTTGTTTTCTCAGGATACTATCCGTCCCCTTAAACCATCCCTGCTAGGACAGGCAGTTTCAACTAAACCGTTTAAGGCTATCCGTGCTTCGTCTCTTTTCAATACCCTAAACGGAATTCATAATTCTGCTTTCTTTACAAAATGCCTTTGGATCAATCACATTAATCCAAATCATTGCAGGAATTCAAATTCGTTTCAATGTGAAATTACTCAAATTGATCATATCCATTTGTATTTCCAATTAATCTAACTCTAATTCAGACTCACTTTAGGCATACATCATATGTATCAATAATTAGGGTTTCCTATTCAACTTCAATATATCACAAGTGGCTCTGATACCACTGTAGGGTTCCACGTAGGGTTTCACAGTTGTTAAAACGTAGCGGAATATATTTGTAAATCGAAACCCTAGAATCCTAGATAGGATCTATGTGTATATTGAAATCGAAATAGAAGTTCGATACATACCTTTTTCAGATCGAAGGTAAATTGACAATTGATTGTGTCTGGATTATCGCTCCAAGTGTTGCACCTTTACCGGTATCGACATACACGAACAGAAGTTTCCAACGATCCAAGTGTTAGCTAAAGATCTTGGAGTTCCTTTTCTTGAACACCTTTTGATTTTCGATACTTTCTCCAAAACCCTACATAGAGAACGATTCTCTATCTGTTTATATAGCCTCATTATCCAGCGGAATTAAAAGAAATGGGCTGGGCGATTTAGGCTCGCCAAACCATCCACATTCAATCGTACATTTAATCATTATCCCATAACGCGCATAATCGCGTAGATAAGTTGAATAGGAGAATAAATAAAAATCGACTTCTTATTTTAAGTAGATCAAGGCGCACAGAAAATATTAACTCAATTCGCTATTGTGTGGGATCCTGTAGGTTCACTAAATATTAGCAGTGTGCTCAAAACCCTTTTTGGCCATAAGTCATAAGTGGTCTCTAGCAAGGCATTATGACTACCTCAATATAGTGAAGGTCGATTTTCCGACACAATCTAATCCATAACTAATATTAGTGTATCAACCTTGATTGATTCCTAGGGCAGACTACTAACACACACTGTCCAAGAAGGATATTTAGCTTTGTCTCCTTTACTCTGTCAGTTCCTTCGAATGTCATTTCTAGATGATCCCAAATATCTTTAGCCATGACACAAGTACAAATTCGATTATAATCAATAATAGACAAAGAGCAGTATAGAAGATATCTAGCTTTGGCATTTTGAGTAGCTCTTCTTCTTCGGGCTGCTTCTCTATTTGCTGCAGCAGCAGTAATGGCAGCAGCATCCTTTGCTTGAGCTTCTTGTCCATCTCTTCAAGCAGCAGCTGGAGCAGGAGCTAGTGCAAGCACTTCCATGCCACGTGAGATTACATCCCACATTTCGAGATTAGTTGCCTCAAGATAGGCTTGCATTCTATTCTTCTCGTAGTTGTAATTGCTTCCATCAAAGTAGTGCGGCTTGTTAAGAGCAAAAGCATCACTAGTGAGAAAACCACCAAAGTTAGCCATAAGAGAATATTTTTATACTCAGAAGAGATACCCTCCTAAAGACAAGCAATAGGGCTCTGATACCAATTGTTGGGACTAATTCTGCAACCCAAAGGGAGGTGAATTGGTTGTAGTAATGGTTTTAAACTTTTATGGAAAATAGCAAGTAGCAAGTAAATATCAGATTCAACTAGATGTATGCGAAACAATAACTCGCTTGTGTGCTAAAATTAATAAACAGGAGAATAAGCAGCTGTACACAAGAATATATAGTGGTTCGGTTTTGATTTCAAGTCTACGTCCGCTATCACCACTAATGGCCACAAGTTGGGTTGGATTGCACTAGTAAATTGCTGAATAAGTTACACTCAGTATACACCAATCATATCAGTTGATAGATCACACTATCTGGAGTTAAATGCAGCTATTACTTGGTACACTTGATCTTTCATCATAATTTCAATGCAGCAAGTATTACGGACAAACAAGAGCTTTTTGCTCAGTACACAACAAGCAGCAGATTTCTAGAATTTTGTAAGCGCTCTTCTCTTGTTGGCTTCAAAGAATTTCTCTTTTATAGGCATCTTCAATATAGTCGTTGATGATGTCTGAGAAGCAAGATAGTCGTTAGAGTCCGTTGGTGCCTAGGAGCTAGCTGCCCATATAGCCTTTTCTTGAACTTTTGCAGACTTTCCTGAAATAGGTTATGCTGTTGTTCTGCAGTTACGACTCTGACATACTGTCAAACGGCTTGATATCTTATTCTCCAAATCTTCTGTTGTGCATGTCCAGTCAACAACGGTTACAATAGTGAGACAACGGTTATATTAAATGGACTGTTACCTAAACATCACCATTTACTTTGTTTCTTCTAGTGTCATTGAGACATCATCATCTAGCTGATTTTTATGATCGATAGTGCTGTTTATATGAACTTTAGGATAGTCCTGTGAACTTTTCTTCAATGGATCACACCATGAGTATCACTTAGTCCTTTGAATATATATGCACCTAGACAATGTAGATATTATACTAATGATAGTTTAGGTATCATCAAAATTCATTTGAAGATGTTTCTCCAACAGCAAATTACTATTGAAATCCTCACACTGGGATCTCAATTGACTGAGGACAAGTTGATATGGACTAATACCAAGTCAGGGGTGTATATAGTAAAGAGTAAATATAACAAAATGGGAAAATTTCAAGTGGGGTCCTTTTCTCAAAAGAGGACCCAAAGTGAACAAGGTGTCGAATAAGGGCCTAAAGTGCCCAATCAGTCCCAAATATGGGCCCAAAGTGTGTAAAAATTTTCAAATAAGGGCCTGGATTGCCGGCTGGCCAAAATACCCGCCAGCTAGAGAGAATCTTACTATTCCGGCCCTGAACAGTAATTTTTTTAATTTTTTATTATTTTTTCGTTTCTGTTTTTTTTTCTTTTCCTTTTCCTTTTCTTTTTTTTTCTTCTCTTCCTCCGCCGGCCATAACCGGGGCCGGCGGAGGTCACCGGTGAGGTCGCCCGATGCTGGCGGGGTCGAGCCCTTACCAAATCTGGCGAGGGCTCGACCTCGCCAGGGTCAAGCGAGGCCGGCCTTGCCGTTATAGGCGAGACCGGCCTCTGGCGAGGGCTCGACCTCATTGGCGTCGGGCGAGGCCGGCCTTGCCATTGCAGGCGAGACCGGCCTCGCCTAGCCCAGGCGAGGGCCGCCTCGCCCGACACCGGCAAGGGCAGCCTCGCCTGACGCCGACCCCAGTTATGGCTAGCGGAGGGAAGAGAAGAAAAAAAATAGAAAAAGGAAAAAAAATAGAGATGAAATGTATTGTTCCGGTTGCCAGAACAGTAACTGTGCTCGCCGGCCGGTGAACCTAGGCCCTTGCTTGAGACGAATTGGGCACTTTGGGCCCCTATTTGGGACTGATTGGGCACTTTAGGCCCTTATTTGATACATTGTTCACTTTGGGTACTCTTTTGAGAAAAGAACCCCACTTTGGGTCCTTAATTGTAATTTTCCCTAACAAAATTGGAGAGGATGTTGAACTACAAAGCACTATCCCGGTCATAGCATATTTACCAGACTCCTCACACTCGTTGGACAAATATCTGGAAGACTAATACTTCTCCAAAGATCAGATTTTTCTTATCGGGGATATGCCAAAATGCTATACCCATCAAGGAAAATTAACAAGGATATGTATAGTTGAAGATAATACCTGTGACTTGTGTAAGCAACATCCCGAAACGATGGAACACCTCTTCTTGCTTTGTCCCTGGACATGCCAAGTATTGTCAGATCCTGCCCTGCAAATCAAAATCTCGTGCTATGGTGTAACCATAACTGAAGAGTAGCATCTCAATTTCGGACGTACCTCGGTTAACTTTGATCTCCTTGGTACAGTCCTACGGCAATTATGGAAATCAAGGAACAATTATGTATTATGCAAGCAAGCACTAGATCCGCAATACCTCGTTAGCTCAGCCATGGCATTGTATCAGTACTTCAGTCAATGACCGGAGCTGCCAGTGGCGTTTGTTGAGATAGCAATGGAGGTTTAGTGTATGGCTTCCCAAAATCCGTCGAATCAAGCTCAGCTACTCAGACGAAGTAATGGCCATGGTTGAAACCCTAAGGTTTCTGGCCACACCAACCGAAGGAAGCATTTTAGTTGAGTTAGATCTTTTAGTCTTGATAAGACACTTGAAGGAGCACATCAATTTACTTGGGAAGCAGATGCACATATCAACGAGGTCGAAGAGCTGCTTATGGGCTTCACGAATCTGAAATTGGCCCACTGTAGCAAAGAATCCAACAAGGCCACTAGGGGTGCGTATGAATACCATTCTGTGCCGGGGAACTATTTCTGAACAGAAATGATTTTTTTTATTCTGTGCTCGGAAACAATTTCTGAACATTTGAAGGCGTTTGATAAACTATCCAAAATTTCTATTCCTAGAACAGAAATGCATTTGGTAACTACACACAAATTTTTTTTATTAATAATATTTTAAATTGTTTATTTTTTTTTCTTTCTACCCAGGCCATGGCCGATCGCTAGCGACCGGCCACAGCCCAGGGCCGGCGAGGGCGTCACGACCTCCGTCGGCGGCCGGCGAGGGTCGTGTTGCCCTCGGCCTCGCTGGTAGGGGGGACCCTCGCCTTCGCCGGCCCTGGGCTATGGCCGGTCGCCGGCGACCGCCCATAACCCAAGAAGAGCAACACAAAAAGAAGAAAAGAAAAAAAAGAAAAAGAAGAAAAAAACTGATTCTCAAAATTGTGCTGAGAAACAAGAAACAACTTTTTTTTACTTCTTGTTTCTCTTCCAAAACTGTTTCTCAGCACAAATATTTGCAAAAATGTGCCCGGGAACAAAAATTTTACCAAACGCATTTCTGTTTCCAAACTATTTCTGAAAATAAAAAAATAGAAATTTTCACTGTTTGGCATGCTACCAAACGGGCCCTAGATCGCTAAAGTCCAAAGGAATAACTCCCTGCCTCACATTTGGCTATCCAATACCCCTGACGCCCTTTGGCCTTATCGTGTTCTGAATCTTGTCTTTTGTATTCGAACTCTTTGAGTTAGTATATAAGAATCGTCTTTCCGGATCCAAAAAACAAATGTCTCCAATCGAATAGATGCTCTCATTTTTTGCAGATTTTTCAAAACGAATTTTGTTTAACATATCTGTGTACTCAAGGGTGTTGATTCTTGATACAACACCTGCATTACAAATTCAAAACCAACATGACTTTACACTTATTATCCTCTTTTAATTAAAAATGATTTACATCGAGACATTTTGATAGCGATTGCAAACGAAGCAAGTAACAAGTACAAATAGAATGATAGAAAATGAAGAGACAACACTATAAAGAAAAAGATGCAATCAAAATTGAAATGATGAATATATTAGAAGAGAAACACATAACTTTGTGTATGTTTATTAAAAAATAACAAAGCTGATTCTTGTTCCATCTAAATCGTGATGTATGATTTCACCATAACTTTGAAGATGGACTCCAGGGATGACAAGCATCGAACTCTCCGGTCAATCCACTGAACCTACAAGGACCTTTGTGTGAGATTTTCCAAATACATTGGGTGCATTTCTCCTGGTCCCTGCTTTTCACATATATATCAAACCAGTGAAATTTACCAGGCCATGCGAAGTTGCAAGAGAATATCGTCTCATAGAAGAAATGGGGTATGAACGAGAATCCCCAGCTTCTCGTAATATGATGAATTCCGATATCGTCATCCTTGGATTTGCAATGAACTGTTAGAGTAGTTCTAGCCGGCAAATTGTTATTGATTTTAACATGTGCCTTGGTCCAAAAACTTCCGACACAACTAGTTACAAATAAAGAACATATAATTATGAGCGTAGCTGATGTCTTTATCATCGTAGTAACACGTATTGCTCCGATATAAACATCATTAAGCTATTTAAGGATGAACAATGTTAGCATAACAGTCAACGTTACTATTGGAAGTAACGGTGGCATGTGCGCAGGAGTTGTAATAAAGAGAATAGCGCAATTACCCAATTACAGAATGCAAAATTTAACTACTTTCAATTCTTCCTGTTAAGATGTTTTTTTTTGTCGTCTCTCTATGTAAATAAAGATTGTGTCTAAAGTCTCAGTCTTTGTTAGATAATGGGTGATAGTTTCATGAACAAATTAATGCATCAGGAGCAGTCACGTGACAATTCTATGTGAAGAAGCAAATCAATTACAAAATGAGAATTTTCAAATTTTAAACGAAAATTTGATTATAATGCATATCATGCAGATAACGTGAATACTAGTTTCGTTTGTTTCACCATGACTTTAACTGTGTAACAAATATATATGTTATTTTATGTCAATTTCAATTTAAACGGTCTATTCCGAAGCATTGCGACTAAAGTGTAATTTAGAAATGTTCATCCACCTTAAAAAATAGATTTATGCAATAGTTTTTATACATGTAGTGTAAAAAGAATTTGTGCCTAAAATTCATTTGTGTAGAATTTCCCTCATGCCGATTAAACTAGTATAACTTATTTTCATGAGATCGTTTTTCTTTTTGCTTAAACATAAATGACCGACAAAGCAATAAATCGATTGCCACGTTTCTAAGTTACATGTATACATTACATTGTTTTGAAATAGACCGTTAAATTAAAATTGACATAAATGTATGATATACATTTGTTACGCAATTAATCCCGTGGGTAAAAACCAATCATATATTCACATTACTTGTGTGATATGTATTATAACAAATCTTGCATTTAAAATTGAAAATTCTCAATTTATGATTAGTTTGTTTCTCTACATGTCATTGTCATATGAGTGCTTCCAATACATAAAATATCAGAAACTATCACATATTGTCAAACAAAAACGGAGACTTTAGACACAATAAATCTATAAAATAAAAGCAACAAAACGATACGACATTTTGACTTGAAGATTTGAAATTAGTTAAATTCTGCAATATGTAATTGGGTAGTTGCCTTTTTCTCTCAGTTACAACTTGCGGCCCACATGCCACCGTCACTTCCAATAAAGGAGAATGTGATGTGGTTTGATAAACCATAAGAGGATAATCTAAACAATGGGAGAATCTACAGAACAGTAGGACTTACAGACGGAGAAGGGGGGAGTGAGCAACGGTCCAGGTCAACCCTGGACCGACCCTGGACCAGCCCAACTCAGCCGGTCCTGGTCCGGTTCCCAGGGGGACTAGGTCGGTCCTTGGTCCTGGGACCCCTTGACCCTACACTATGCGGGTTGGTCCTTGGTCATGGGAGTTCCGGACAAATCCTATATATATAAATATATAAATAAAAATATATTTATTTGTTTTCCAAAGAATCGAAGGCCCCTCCCTCCTCTTCTTCTAGCGTTGAAAATAGAAACTCTGCTGACTATTGAGTGTCGTCTCTCTTCTTCCCTCACTTCTCTATGGTTGTTCGCTAGATCTGCCTTTCCTTGCTCGCCTCACGAACTAGCTTGCCTCTCTTGGCCCTCCTCGGCATATGACGAACAAGATATGAAGTTGTTTGTTTTATTTTAAGGTGTTCAGAAATTGAAGCAATCTTTTGAGAATGAACAAGATATGAAATTGTATAATCTATGGTTTATGTTATGTATTTTGACCATTTTATTTTTTAATTTTATTTCACGTGTTCGTATACTATGAAGTGGAATTTTTGTTGTTGCCTTATCTTAGATTTTCAGTTGATTTGTACTGGGGTCCAAGTTTGGTTAGTCAATATTGCATTGTTGATGGACATGTATTTTCAAAGTGTATCGTTTGTTCTTTCAACGAATAAAAAAAATGAAACATAAAAAAAAAATTGGTCGGTCCCACGTTGACCATTGAATCGGACCAAACCCATAGGGTCGGTCCAGTCTTTGGTCCCAAGCTTAATAGGGTCGGTCCTTGGTCCCAAAAATTGGGGACTAACACTATGGGGGTTGGTCTCAGGATTAGGTGTTGGACCGGCTCAACCCGGACCATGCTCACTCCTAGGAGAAGGTGATAGCAACAAAGAGCTTATCTACATCCCACAAGGGCACGAGGAAAGTGACTCATGCACTGCTTCGCATGAGACGGGGACGTCAATTAAGACAAGTAATTTGGTGCTGACAAACAAAATGAGAGACCAGAGGGCCGTGACGTCATAATATCCTTAGATAATACTAGTTATGGAACACATTAGACTTTCAGATATTGGAAGAATTGGAATTCATGAAGACGGGATAGAGAAGCCTACTGTGATCGCACAATTGAAAGAAGTTCGATTTTGACCATATGGATTACTCTTAAAGCCTTTGAAACAGGTGCCTGACAAGATTGCGAAGCACATGTCATCTGATTTAAAGCCTTTGAAAGCTGACATCTCAGACTTGGTGAAAAGAGTGCTGGAGCGCGATAATTCTTACACGTTCTCAATGACATTCCTCAACTCCAAAATCTGGAGTCAATGAGGATTCCAGATTTAACGCCACAGAGTGGTGGCAACGTAATATTGGTGAATAAATCAGAACAAGTATGCAGCAAAATGGCAGTGGACAGGATGCTAAGTTTGGATGATCATCTTTCTCGGGAGCTATTTTGCCACTGTCTAGGTGGAATAGTTCACTCTTCAGAAATTCAAGCTATAGTCAGAGACGCAGCTAGAAAGTACACTCATGAATCCAGAGCGATTGTCCTAATAGAGCGAGCACCGAAGAAAGTGCATGATTCTTCCACATGGAAACATGCCCTTAAAACACTGAGCCTGCAACGTGCAATTTATGGAGAAGATATTGAAGCCCTAATGGTTACTGTTCTCTAAATTAGCAACGCAAGTGTACGTATCGAACAAGTAATAAAGTGATGAATTAAAGTATCGTTCCCATAGATATTGTAGACAAATCAGTCAAATTACTTACCAAAGGTGAACAATTCTCAACTTTATCCAACCAATTAAAGATTTAATAAAACAATCAAAATTCTAAAGAAAACTAAATTAACCTATTACGATTGAAATTTTCAAAAGCTAAATTAACCAAGGCAGCAAACCAAAATCAAAAATAGAAATTCACAAACTAAACTTAGAAATTTCGAACATAAAGAAGCAAGAAGCAAAGGACTTTGATCAAGAATTAAAAACGTTAGAGCATCCGATTGCACTTAACCAATCAAGATTAATTAACCAAGCTTGTCGTGCAATCAAATTGAGATCATAGTGTGATGGTAGAACTTCCTAATTTAAATTACTATCCTTGGTCCGGTATAGCAACCCTACTTAGATTTAGCAACCCACACTTGGTCCATGTGAATTTAAGTAAATCTAAGTGCATTAAAATCTATGAATGTTCCCGGATTCAATAAACCACCCTCGATTTACTTACTACCGAAACCACACAAACAACCTAGTATATCTCTATCTAAATTAAATTCATGGCTATATATCATAAAGCACTCGCATAGAATCTCCTTTCGGTTTCATCATGCAACGAAAATCATTCAAGTGGTGATCAAGCACTTAAAAGCATTAAGAACATGATATATAACTCACACATATGAGATCTAGAATTGCATAAACAAGTCTTGAAAATTAATCAATCATAGTTAAGCTACATCGTAGCTCTAACAACAAGTAGTCTAGAACATAATGAACATTAAACTAAAAATAATAACTAAACTAAACATGATGAAGAACTAGAACAGATTCACCAAGAAAAATCAAATGCTTGATTTTTTTTTGTTGCCTCCTCTTTCTTCTTCCTCCTTTCCTCTCTTCTGAAATCACGTTTTTATGCCTCCTCTTGTTTTCCAAGAAACCTTAATCACAATAAGATTGCAATTAAAGGTTCTTCCAAATTAGGACTCCTCTCAATATTAAAACTCCTTTTTTAGCTTGGACTTTGATTTTCTTCCCAAAATAGGTTTGATTCTTCTTGATTTCAGATTTGCATAGCTTTGATATCCACTTTGGGAAGCTTCTACACGATTTAAGAACAATTGGATTATTATGGATACTTTCACGCAGCTTAGGAGGACAAAACGCGTGGAAACCCGGCAAATTACAAAATTAGTCCATGAGCTTCCTTTAACTTCAATTACCTACAAAAATTAATTAAAATAAATAGAGTAGGCATCAAATTCAATTAAAACTAAGAAAATATTAAGTTTAAATAATAAATAAACTCTATATAAAATAGAATTATCAGTTACTGTGTTGAGGTTCAGCACAGAAGGTCCAGATGACAAGAAAAGTAAAAAACGTTTTAAAAGATCTCTTACTTCATGGCAGATACCAAGAGATTGAAACCGAGTGTCTGATAGGCAGTTGGATAAGGGATGCTATGGTAGACACTCAAAATGACGGGCGGAAAGTCCAAAAATTTAGTCAATGCTAACTTGGTCAAAATCGATGAGAATGGAAGATTTGTCAAGTTTCAAACTCTGGATCAGCATGTGTTGGCGAACTTACTATTTCAACTAGAGGAAAGTCACTTGTTTCTGATCCAAGATTGTTTGGACTTGATGGAGCCACCAGGGGTTGAGGAATGGGAGAATGCTGAAGAGATACCCTTGGTGCATAACGAGATTGTTGAACTACCAGAGGAACCAAGTTGCCCTTCACTCACAGCATTGTTTCCTCAAAAGAAGTACAAGCTGAGATTAATACCTCCTTCATCTTCAATTGCATGCCTGCTCTAGAAGTTCTGAACTTATCAAGGACTGGCATCGCGTCTTTGTCAGAGTCAATAACTCAATTAGTCAGCCTCAAAAGATTCTTCTTAAACCACTGTGTTCTATTGAGGACAGTAACTGCAGCAATTAGTGGGCCTCAAGGTGCCTGATCTTGTTCTCGAGGGAACAAAAACCATATCTCTACCAAAAGCAGTAGAAAGATAAACTAATCTCACTTGCCTGTAAGTGTCAATATCAGGAAGTGCATCTCAGAAAGAAAATGCTCAAGTTTTGAACCCAACTATTTCTTGTGGAGTTATATCGGCTCCATCAGAGTTAGAAGAACTAATTTCAATGTGGATTCTGATGCTGAATGGTGGAAAAAGTGTGCCGAGGGTATTCTTTCCAAAGTCTGCAACTTACAACACTACAAAAAAACACGCTTTTTCCAACGAAAATTCCTAACGAAAATTCTGGAAAATTCGTTGGAAAGGGAATTTCCAACGAATTTTCCAACGAAAAAAAATTCGTTGGTAATAGGTTGTTGGAAATTTTTCCAACGAAAAATTTCAATTTTCGTTGGAAATTTGCAATGAATTTTATTTCGTTTGAAAATTCGTTGGAAAACTCGTGGCTAAATTCGTTGGAAAAATTACAAAAAAAAAAATTTTGGTGGAAAAATTGTTGAAATTTTTTTTCCAACAAAAAATTTTTCGTTGGAAAAATTACAAAAAAAAAATTTTGGGCGAAAAATTGTGAAAATTTTTTTTCCAACGAAAAATTTTTCGTTGGAAAAATTACAAATTTTTTTTGTTCGAAAAACCGTGAAAATTTTTTTCCAACGAAATTTTTTTTTCGAAATTTTTTTTCGGATTTTTTTTTCGAATTTTTTTTGAATTTTTTTTTTCGGAATTTTTATTTCGATAAATTGCCCTCGCCGCCGGCAAGGGCCTGCCTCGTCGCCGGTAAGGGCCAGCATCGTCGCCGGCGAGCTCGAGCTCACCGGCCATGGCGAGCTCGGCCCTCGCCATGGCCGGCGAGGGCCAGCCTCGTCGCCGGCGACGAGCTCGAGCTCGCCCAGATCTGGGCGAGCTCGGCCCGCGCCGGCGACGAGCTCGACCCTCGCGCGGCGACGAGGCTTGGTGGCGTCGGGGGCGGCCCATGGTGGCCTCGGGGTCGTCGGGGGAGTTGGGGGCGTCGGGGGCGGCTCGAGCTCGCCCAGATCTGGGCGAGCTCGGCCCGCGCCGGCGACGAGCTCGACCCTCGCGCGGCGACGAGGCTTGGTGGCGTTGGGGGCGGCCCATGGTGGCCTCGGGGTCGTCGGGGGAGTTGGGGGCGTCGGGGATGGCCGCGGCGGCGCCTTTGGGGAGGGAGCTGACGTCGCGGAGGAGGAGCGGGGGCGGCGGAGTCTTGGTGTCCATGGCGCCGGAGCCGGAGCCGGAGGCGGAGGAGGAGGGGGGGCAGCGGGGGAGGAGGCAGAGGGGGAGACAGAGATCGAAGGAGACAGAGGGAGAAGGAGAAGGGGGCAGCGGGGGAGGAGGCGGAGGGGGAGACAGAGATCGAAGGAGACAGAGGGAGAAGGAGAAGGGGGCAGCAGAGGAGGACGCGGAGGGGAAGACAGAGTGATAAGGAGAGAGAGAGAGAATTTTGAAATTAAACGAGCGCGAAAAAATTGCCGAAAATTCAAAATTCGTTGAAAATTTCGTTGGAAATTTCCAACGAAATTTCCAACGAAAATAAAAAATATCGAATAAAATTAATGTTTTTTTTGAAATCGTTGGAAAATTCGTGGAAAATTTTCAACGAAATTTTTTTTTTTTTGGTAAGGTAAGAATAAGAATAACTTTTCAAACACCAAGAACAACCTAAGCTCAAACCAACTCAAGACCATATAAGGACATAGTAGTGTCCAAAGAGGGTCAAGAGGGTCCAGCAGGAACTATACAACAAGCCGAGAGCCGGCCAGAAGGTAAAAAACAAAGGGAAAAAACAAAAGAACCAACAGCAGGCAGGGCCGACGCCAACCTCCGAAGGTCCACTCAGCAGCCATTGGAACAGCTTCGATCAACACTAGCCAAATATAGACGGAGGCAGGTCCCACTTCCTCTGAAGAATGCGGTTCCTATAAGTGTCCTCGACTCTCCCCATAGAGATGGCCTTGTCCTTGACAGCTTTGATCAGGTGCTTGCGCATGCCAGGAATGAAAACGTTCTTGTCCCTAAAAATCGCATTGTTCCTTTCGGTCCATATTATGTGACATAAGGCCCCAAAGGAGAATCTAGATATACGGTGAGCAAAAGAAGAGCCGCCGCAGACTCGCATAGCCCACATGATTTGTTCCTGCCAGGGGCGGTTGCGCCAGGGTAAATTACATTTAGTAGCCCAAAGAGACGCCAATCGACCAGTATGTGCGCATGCAAAGAAGAGGTGGTTGATTGAGTCTGGAGTGGAGCCACAAAAAACGCACACGGCATCCTCAATCCTGTGTTTTTGTAGTAGGTATACCTGGGTAGGTAGCCTGTTAAGGGAAATCAGCCACAGAAGGAAAGCATGGCGAGGCGCTATATGGCGATCCCAAATGAAGACATGCCAAGGGGCTGGATGCCATTTCCTACGGATTTGGTTCCAAGCACTAGTAACAGAAAAAGTTTTGGATAGGTGCGGAATCCAGACAAAATTATCCACTGCACTATCCATGCCATTTAGAGAGCCATCCATCCAGCTCAAAATGGTAGTAAGAGTCTCAGAGGGTTGCCAGGAGCCATCAAGGAATAACCGAACTGAAGCCTCCCGAGGGATACGCGATTGATACATTTGGGCATTGCTAAAATGCTGATAAAGCGGGCCTCGACTGTGCCACCAGTCAAACCAGAAGGAGACTAATGCCCCATTTCCAATCTCCCACCTGAACATAGGCTGTGCTAAACCACGTAGGTCAAGGATTTTCTTCCATGTCCAAGAGCAGAACGTAGGCTTGGACACCACCCAAAAGTTTGCCTTTTTTAAGAAGTTGGAGTGGACCCATTTGCACCAGAGAGATTCTTTGTCGGTAAAGAGGAGCCAGATGTGTTTTAAGAGCATAGCCTGGTTGTAGTCCAAAAGTCTCCGAATACCTAGATCTCCCTCTTCTTTGGGTAGACAGATGGCATTCCATGCTACCTTAGCCCCACCAATGCCAAGATCAGGACCTTTCCACAGGAACTGCCTTAGTATAGCCTCAATGCTGAGTAATACTGATTTGGGCAAGGAGAAAATAGTGGCCCAGTATACTTGAATAGAATGCAAGACCGACTTGATGAGCTGTAGGCGCCCAGCAAAGGAGAGAAAGCGCTGAGACCAGGAGCGCGCCCGGCCGGTGATGGAATCAATCAGAGCTTTGCAATCCTCCTTACGAAGTCGAGTTGAAATAAATTCAACGAAAATTTTCCGTTGGAAATTTCCCAAGAAATTTCCAACGAAAATTGTACACACTGAAATAATTGCCCGGGAAATTCAAATTCGTTGGATAATTCGTTGGAATTTTCCAACGAACTTTCCCACGAATATAAAAAATGCTGAATAGTACCGGGTTTTTCTGAAATCGTTGGAAAATTCGTTGGAAATTTCCAACGAATTTTCCAACGAAAATTGCACACTACGAAAAAATTGCCGAAAATTCAAAATTCGTTGGAAATTTCGTTGGAAATTTCCAACGAAAATAAAAAATGTCGAATAAAATTAATGTTTTTTTTAAATTGTTGGAAAATTCGTTGGAAATTTCCAATGAAAACATTTTCGTTGGAAAATTTCCAACGAATTTTCTAACGAAAATTGTACACTACGAAAAAATTGCCGAAAATTCAAATTCGTTGGAAATTTCGTTGGAAATTTCCAACGAATTTTCCAACGAAAATAAAAAATGTCGAATAAAATTAATGTTTTTTTAAATCGTTGGAAAATTCGTTGGAAGTTTCCAACAAATTTCCCAACGAAAATAAAAAATATCGAATAAAATTATTTTTCTTTTAAATCGTTGGAAAATTCATTGGAAATTTCCAACGAAAAATTTTTCGTTGGAAATTTCCAACGAATTTTCCAACGAAAATTGTACCCTACGAAAAAATTGCCGAAAATTGAAATTCGTTGGAAATTTCGTTGGAAATTTCCAACGAATTTTCCAACGAATATAGAAAATACCGAATAAAATTAATGTTTTTTTTTTAAATCGTTGGAAATTTCGTTGGAAATTTCCAATAAATTTCCCAACGAAAATAAAAAATATCGAATAAAATTATTTTTTTTAAATCGTTGGAAAATTCATTGGAAATTTCCAACGAAAAATTTTTCGTTGGAAATTTCCAACGAATTTTCCAACGAAAATTGTACCCTACGAAAAAATTGCCGAAAATTGAAATTCGTTGGAAATTTCGTTGGAAATTTCCAACGAATTTTCCAACGAATATAGAAAATGCCGAATAAAATTAATGTTTTTTTTAAAATCGTTGGAAATTTCGTTGGAAATTTCCAACGAATTTTCCAACGAATATAGAAAATACCGAATAAAATTAATGTTCTTTTAAAATCGTTGGAAATTTCCAACGAATTTGCCAACGAAAAGTTTTTGTTGGAAATTTCCAGCGAATTTTCCAACGAAAACATTTTCGTTGGAAATTTCCAACGAATTTTGCCATTCGTTGGAAAATGTGTCGCAAATTTGCGACGAAAATTTTTCGTTGGAAAATTTTCGTGGCAAAAATCCGTTTTTTTTGTAGTGCAAAAATTAAATCCCCTGAAATTCTACTTTCCAAACTCGGAATTCCTTAGGAAGTTCAATCAGCTCTGACAATCAATTAGCGCATCCATCCCTAAATCGGTTTAGACTTGTTGGAAATCAGGCTAACCGCATGATGAATCAATTACCATACGATGTTGAACTTGAATTAGATCAATGGGACAGATGCTTGAGGTACATAAATGGTGGTCTTCCCGTGAAATCAAGGGCATACTAAAACAGTCAGATGTATATTTTATTTGGACAGACATGCAGATCTTAAGAAGCTCTCTGAGTTCAGTTTGGAAAGCATGGAGCAACACAAATTTTGTGTTCTTGGGGAGTGCAATGAGCTTGAAGTGCTCATAGATGAAGCTGACATCATCCATGAAGCGAAGGAAAACAAATCAATCAGTCACTCCACAAGCTACTGTCATTGTGATGTTATTTATCACCACATCTTGCATCTCATAAGAAGGGCCGGTTTTTACACGGGAATACTCAAAAAAAAAAAAAAAAAACGATTCAAGCCATTGAGCTGAACTAAACCAAACCGAAACAAACACAAATTCTCGCTTGAGTTCCTTTCATGCGACCTGTTTCAAAGAGGCAGTTGAAGGACTGCACAAATCGGTTGAGACCAAACCAAAACCAAATCCAACGGTGTTGTAGGTCATACATGGTTTTTGTTTCGTAGTATGATTTACTTAGAATAAAGTGAAGTCTAGTTACAGGGTGGTTATAGAGGACACTATCCTCTTCTTGCAATTGAATTTTATGTAGTTTGAGGGACACCAAATCGATGTTATGACAGAACCATCTATGTTTCTTTTTCTTTTTCCCTTGGTAATGTAGACATTTGTACCCACTTACTACCCTAAACAGTCTATGAATGCATAGAATCATCAATAACGGAATGCATAACAAGGAGATTCGTTAATATTCATATCTAGTTCAACCTCATTTAAAAATTGATCTCGTGGTCTGTTTTCGTCTCCAACGTCAGTAAAAATAAAATTACTGTAGAAAACTCTTATTGCATGTATTCTAGCCTTTGACCTGCTAGGACAGGCGGATTAGTCTAGATATTCGTCCATTGGCCTAGACATGACAACTAGAACCGAAAGAAAAAATTACTGCAGCATGATAGGTGGCCAAGGACTTTCTGTATCGAAGAAGGGGTGTGTACTGGTTTTGGATTTTGAACTGAACTCATGAAGAGAAAGCATCAAGTAGAGGTAAATTTGAGTCTCTGCTGCAGCAAACAACATCTAAAAAATCATTAATCGTCCGCCCACGAGTCTAAACTTTGAATGCTTCAATATCTAGATGGTTTTGCCTCAGCTATGTATGTGCTGCTCTCTTATAACGTTCGACTCAAGTATGTGTCCCAATGCGTTAGTTTCTGAAAGGAGATGTATGTTTCTTTTCCTGTAGAGAATTCATATAACTTGGCGACATTTACCTTTGTAGGAACTTTGTGTTGACTATGACTGAATGAGATGTGAGATATGAAATGCAGGGAAATGTGAATGAATATAAGATGAAATGTTCAACTCTAGTAACTACAAAATATAAGCAAATGTTGATTAGATTCAGTTTGGTTCCAACTGGTTGGTTTGGTTTCAAAATTCTCAAACTGAAATAGTTTGGACCCAGTCAAACTATGTTGAAGATTATGGGTTTGAGAGAGTAGATAGTATTTTGCTTGAAATATTACACCAAGAGACGTTAAGTTTGGAACGTTCAATAGTGTTACCTCCAGCGTAGGTAAACCCTAGAGTTTATATGTAAGCTATCGGGCTCCAGCTCATATGGGTCCAAAATAACCATGCTTTAAACCTATTAGGCTTGTATGTGAACATATTATTTGGACTATATTAATAATATATCCAACAATCTCCTTCTATGTTCACCATACAACACAATCCAATACGGTGATCAGTGTAATGTTCAAACAAATATGAATCATCCACATTCAGTCCAAGACAATCAACTTGGATTGGTAAGAGTTTTAGCACTAAATATTAAACTCAATCATAATTTGCAATCTAAATAAGTGAATCATCCATATCATGAATCTGTTCCGAGATCAACACATAAAATTAAATATGAAGAGTTTCAGATTCAGTCTAAACTCATTCAAATCCCAATATCCAAAATAAATCTCAGAATCAGTTCACAACCAACATATGCATAACAGTCAATTATAAATAGGCCATCCAAAATAGTCCAAAGCCTTATAAATACAAGAACCAAGCACAATAATGTTCACAAAATAGAGATAGCAAAATGGAAGTCTCAAGTAAATGGACTCCATCAAAATGGGCAATAGTAGGTGACTTGTCAAGTCCCTACATGATATATTCATTCATCTAGTAGATCATCTTTGTCAGGATCCCACCTAGTAAACTCTCCTCCATCTCTACCATCCCCTTTGGAATGTCAAATATGAATTTTATATTATTATGAATTCAATCAAACAGAGAAGAACATATATTAATGTCATAAAGCATCATAATATCATGTTCATAAGCATCAAGCCAGTTTGATAAATTATGAATGTCGCGACCGACCTCCCGAGCCTTTTTTGGATAACATGCAAAAAGTAGGGGGGCTCGCCTGGTACGTACTAAGTCTAGGTTCAGGGCTTAATTCGGGCTCTCTCAAGCCCATACCATATCGCGACTTAGGGTTTAAATATTTAATATACAAATGGTTTATACCAAAAATTCGCCACTAATCAATTTGGAGTAGGATGATTAGAAACCTAAATAGGGTGACGGGAGAATCACCCTCCTACGAACCAAAAATTAATTGGGTTCGGGAACTTGGTTACATTAGTTGAATGACTAATGCCCTTTCGGTACCTTTCTACCCTGTTCATTTTTAAAAATATTTGTCAAGCAATCTGGATTGATTTTAGGACCTTTCTCCTAACATGTGAGGTGATCAAACGAGTGCATAATCGGAAATGATCAGCAGTCAGGTACATAACAATTCATGCAGCCTAAAGTTCTAACCTTAACTAAGTTTGATGACATTCAAAACATGGCAATTCATGCAATTGTATTAAAAAACATGCATAATAATACAATTGTAATAACATGCAAAATACTACTGCGCAACCTCAGGCTTATCTAATTTAAATATAGAAAATAGCGTACATAATGATTACAACAATAAGTTAAAACATTTAAAACATTTAGATAACCCACAATTTTTTTTCAAAAATTTTTAAAAAAGACTTTTCGAAAATCCTTTCAAATTTTTAAAAAAAATTTAAAAAAAATTTAAAATTTTTTTAAATTTTAAAAAAAATAAATATGGAAGAAGAAGAAAGTAAAACAAATTTAATTTTTTTTTAAAAATAAATAAATTCGAAAGAAGAAGAAAATAAAATAAAAAATAAAAAATTAATTTTTTTAAAAAAATTTTCAAAAAAAATATTAAAATAAAACCGGGTCGGGCGGATCCGGGTCGGAACCGACCCTGGTCAACGGACCTGACCCCGGCATTGACCCGAGTTGGGTCAGTTGATCTGGATCGTGTCGAAACCGACCTAGGTTAATGGATTCAACCCGGGGCGTTGAACCGGGTCGGATCAGCCGATCCAGGTCGATCGACCCGCGTGCACAGCCACATGAGGATGCCGGCGGAGCCAAAATTGGCCTTCTGCCGGCGGACCCAGGTCGCCTCCGATCGAAGTCGACTCCCAGTGACCAAAACCGAACTTTCTCGTCCGTCTAGCTCGTCGTCCGGCCATCCACTCGCCGGCTAGCGAGCAAAACTTACCCGGCCTCACTTAGGTATTTCGACGAGCATTTGGCATGCATGACCAAAACAGAGACCTTTCGGCCTGTTTCGGTGACCCGAACGACTCCGGCGGTTGCGGCTCGCTTTCGACAAAGAGTGGGGATTGTGACTGAAGGCGGTATGGGCCGAGAATCGCGCGACATGGCCGGCGTGAGTCTCGGCCACACCGGGCATCGAAACAGGGGAAAACAGAGGCGGGGACTCTTCTAGGAGAGCTCACCAATCGATGGAACGTCTGAGATGCTTCGGGCTGCTTCACGAGCGACGGTGACGCTGCTAGTTTTCCCTGTGGCTCCGGAGAACATTCGATCTACTCTCTCTCTCTCTCTCTTTCTTCTCTCTCTTCTCTCTCAGTCTCTCTCTGCTCTGTTTTTTCTCTCTAAATGACCGACCTCTCCTCTCTCTCTCCGGCTATATATGGCCGATGACGACGATGGCCTTCTCTGCACCCTCTTCATCGGTGTGACGATGGCCTGCACCGGCCTACTTGCCCCGTAACTTTCGCGGCCTTGGCAGGCTGGTGTAGAGCATAGCCGAGGAGAGGGGGGGCCGGTTCAAAGAGGAAGGAGGAGGAGATAAGGGGGCCGGGAAAACGGGGAGGATGGGATTGGCAATTAATGCTAGTCCCGTTGGCGTGCTCATCCAAGCCTCCCCTGACCTACTGACGACGATGACGAGCGGCACTGTCATGCGTCATGCTGCCGTCTCGGAACCGGGGAGAGCAGGGGCAGCGAGAGCGACAGGGCAAAGGGGGAAGGAAGAAGGAAGGGAAGCTGGGCCCATCCATGGGGAGAAAGAAAGAAAGGAAAGAAAAAAAAAAAAAGAAGCGGGCGGGGCCCGCAAGGGGGAAGGAAGAAAAGAGAAAAGGAAGAGCGGGCCAGGGCCCATGCGAAAGAGAAAAAAGAAAAAGAACAAAGGGCCGGGAGAAGAGGCCCATGCGGGGGAAAGAAGAAACGGGTCGAGTCGGCCCAGCCCCGACTCGGCCCGACTCTATTTATTTTCTCTTTTTTTTCAATTAATTAATTAATTTAAAATTTTATTATTTTTTTGTTTTTGAAATTTTTTCTTTTTTTTATTACTGTAATAGGCCCTATTAATACAAAATGTGCCTAATTTCTATATGCAATGTATTTAAATTGAAATATTTTTTTGTTTTAGGAACTAAAAAATTAATTCCTAAATTTTGTGCACTTAATTTTGGGCAAATTAAAAATAGGTGTCAATAGCTGCCCCTCTTTGAAGGTAAGTTAGTAGAGTTTGATCTCATAGAGGTTACGTTCAAAGATAAAATGACATCTAAATTTGACCCATGCATACTCAATGAGTGCTATTTTTGGCGAGACTGGAGTTCCATTTTTATGATGCGATATAAAATGATGCATGCTAAAGCAAATAAAAACATACCTGGGGCTACTTACCTTGCCGAAGGGGAGAGCAATTTCAGATAGTTGATATTGTGTGTCGAGGACCCAAATCTGTCTTCGGTAGCCTCGACGGGGAAATGGTTTGTCTAGAACTCGAACCTTTCTTCGGTCGCCTTGACTGGGAAAATCGCTTGTCTAGGACCTAAATCTATCTTCGATTGCCTTGACTAGATTTCATTTTTTTAGGACCCGAACCTTTCTTCAGTCACCTTGACTGGGGGAAATCACTTACACAGGACCCGAATCTATCTTCGGTCGCCAGTTGGATTTCATTTGTCTAGGACCTGAACTTTTCTTCGATCACATTGACTGGGGAAATCACTTGCCTAGGACCCGAACCTATCTTCAGTTGCCTTGGCTGGATTTCATTTGTTTAGGACCCGAACCTACCTTCGAATGCCGCGACTGGGGAAATCGTTTGCCTAGGACCCGAACCTATCTTCGGTCGCCTTGACTGGATTTTATTTGTCTGTCTGGGACCCGAACCTTTCTTCGATCGCCTTGACTGACTGGATTTTGTTTATCTCGGATCCGAACCTTTTTTCAGTCGCCTCGACTGGATTTTGTTTGTCAAAGTACTTAGGGGTACTCGCACAAGAATTTGATAGTTTGCCTAGTGAGTTCTCGCCAGTAAATCTTGAAAAGGCTCAAATAATGAGCACCTGGGCACATTCTTGCCTCTTAAGGGCATGTTTCCTATCAGATAAGTTTTTGTTTGTACAAACACATACGCATTCATTGAAGGAATAAACAACCGAGGTTATTCTTGAATATTATACAAAATATCTTGATCAGCAAGCCAAGATGCTTTTCTTTCTCAAAGGAACACCTGGTTTACTCCCTGGGTAGTTTGAAAAGAATTTTGAAGAAATACTTAGGGTTTCATACTCGAAGGTTTGATGCATCATCTGCTGAAAAACCAACCTTTTTTCGGGGTATCTCCCTTGAAATGATAATGAGGGCTTCTCCGGCGCCCAAATTTTTGTATTCTATCATTGGGGATTAAAACTCGAGGCTATCAAAGATAAGTAGTACAAACATGCATGCATTCATCAAGAATAGACAAGCTGGGCTATTCAAGAATGTGCATTTGAAAGTTCATGCATGATAATTTCGCCATGTTTGCGTCACCAAAAATCCACCGAGGGTCAATCAAGACAATTTTTGCTCACAAGGTAGACTTATTGAGATATTGAACGAGGGACTTTCAGTCAGAAAGGACTTTCCACTCGCTCTCATTGAAAAAGGCTTTTTGTCCAGTCCATTAATGCGGGAATATCGAAAGCACTTAGTCTAACCGCTAAGATCTGAGTTTTCTCGCAAGCAGTACGACACTACCAATTTGAGAGATCTTCTTCAGGGTTGTAATACTGGCTTGGTCAATGGTTTAACAAAGGTGACTGTCCAAGTCAAGGCCATGAAAGAAAATATTCTACAATCATCTCCAGGTTTACAAGTCAAGAATCCTGCTAAACGAGATAAAAATAGTCTTGCTCGCACTTCCTCGAGCGTTGTTTATAAACATTTGAAATTTCGCGTTAATTCAAATGCCCCAGTCAGAAGAGATTTCATTATGGATGTAATGTAGGCTTGATTTATAGGTTGAGGAACGAAATGATTGTTGGGCTCAAAATGTGTGTAAGAGTGAGAATTGGTGATTCTCTTGGCAATGTCACCAGTCTTCTTCTCCACCATCAGGATCCTTTTGGAAGATCTCCCGGGTAATCTTGTGTTTTAGCATCTTTAATAACTTTTCCTTGAGGAGCTTCTGTGTCAAGCATTTTCCTGGATACCATTTTATCTGTCATATAACAAATCTTTATCAAGACATAGTTCCTAAAGTAGGAATTTGTATTAAATGGGAACTTAAGTCTAAGTCCTTTGAGGTTGTCTATTCTTCACCATTTAATAACTTTGGGGTATTTGAGATCACTTTATCATGCTTAGAGATCTCCTCAGCTAAAACTCCATCGTTTTTCATAGCAGCTACTCAGAAATTAGGGACTCCTTTCTCTTCATCTTTTTCATCATTTTTCATCTTCTCCTTTTCTTTTGTTTGTTTTTTATTCATGGGCATTGGCCTTACTTTTACTAGGCACACTGCTTTTTCAGGCCCCTATTTTTTAGCATTTTTTGCTGTTCTCTTGATGTTGTCAGGACTAGCCTAAACAAAGTTGAACAGAACAATATTTGTAGGCTTTTGGATTTTTCATCTTCATTCGATACTTGGGACCGTGATGCTCAAACTGTGGTGACTTTTACCTTGCCTTAGTGTGGAGGATGATCACCAATTGGGTTCGAACGAAATGAAATCGTCAGCTCAATTGGGCGAGCAAGGGATATAAGTGTATGGGATAGAAAAAGAATTGCTCTTCGTCATCCTAGGGCTTTTAAATTATCCCGAGAGTTTATCTGCAATAAAAATATTCAAAGATTAATGCAAGTAAGAGCAAGAAAATTTCTATTTATCTTTTCACCTTGTGCAAACTGCTGCATTTAATGATCATAGAAATTTTTAGATATTACAAACTCCTCATCCTTCTTATCTTGCTCAGTGAAACATCACTGTTATCAATAAGATATTGGCATTTTGGACAGGCATTACTTTGCTGCTTGTCTTTTGACAAAGCCCTCTTTGCCTTGATTGTCCGGCTGTCGATGGTGTGCTTGTCTTGGAGAACTTCGTCGAGGGCCACCCGACCCTTCTTGTGATGCGATTTACCTTAAGCTGTCCCAATGTGGGGTGGTTCTTGACAGGGATAATTTGAAAGGAATTTCCGAATGTATTGGCTTAAAAATGGCTAAGCAAAGGATTAATGGTAATGTATGGGGCAAAGAAATGAACCGCCTCTCGTCATTTTAGCTACCGTATTTTATGCGAAAAATCCCTTTACCTCATAGAAATGAAACTCTTTCACTCATCTTGCAAGAGTTTGGTACGTGAGAATGTATATAGACTAAGGGTTGCCTCTCATCATCCTGACACACATCATTCAATACATCGGAGCAGTTCAACACCATTTGTCGAATTGTCAAAATTTTCACAGGGAATTGGTGAATTAAACAGGTAAAATTACCATGCAAAAGCCCTTTCCATGTAATGCACTCGAGGAAGAAAATAGTATCTATTTTCTTTAATTATTTCTTCCTTCTTGTTTTTTTCTACTCTTATGAAAAGAGTTTTTTTAAGGAAAAAGATACTTACCTATGCTGTGATAGCAAGGAATACCTGCAAGGTAATAAGAAAGATCGTGTTAATGAATGGCTTCTTAAGGGATAGGAATTAGAAACGATGCAACATTACCCTTCGTGATTATATTCATTGGAGATTCAACTGACAACTCCTTGAGTTTTCTCGGATGTTGACAATTCCCTTCAAAGCTAGTAGAGTCTTTTTTCCTCTTTACTTTGTTCAGCCTTCTCTGTCTTAGTCTGCTCTTCCACGCTCTTAGTCTCAAAGCTCGAATGAAATCCTCTATAATTAGGGGTGCTTCTGGGTAGAGGATTCTATTGTTAGCACGTGCTGTGCAGCTCTAGCGTGTCGAGGAATTTCTTATGAATGCTCTGATTCTTGACTACACAGGCATGTACAATTGCTTGCATGGGGATCTTCGCAGCAAAGCTAATCTCTGCTTTAGAGATCTTTGACGGACGTAAGCGTGAGCACTGTCAAGACGTCAATGGCTATCAGGATCAGCTTTGACACAATTTTGTCATGTACAAAATCGTTTCCGGTTAAATTCGCCAACAAGAGTTTTTTTATTAATATTTTTTCTATTAATTCCCTTGTTATCAATTGAGGCATAGCAATTATTTCAAGGATAGTACTTCTTCATAGCATCTGAGTTGACTAGGTTGGAGAATTGGTGTCCATCCATTTCGGTCAGAATCAAGGCTCCTCCCGGGAGTGTCTTTTTCACGATATAGGGGCCTTTGTAGTTTGGAGCGAACTTACCTCCAAGCTCAGGGGATAGTGGTAGCACCATTCTTAGGATAAGATCGCCTGCTTCAAAGTGTCTAGGACGTACCTTCCAATTAAACGATCTGGCTACCTCTGTTGATAGCATTGCCTATGACAAAGGGCCTTCAATCGCTTTTCATCAATCATATTTAGCTGCTCCAATCTCTGCTGCTTCCACTCTACATCAGACAGTTTCACTTGGGACAATACCCGCAGTGAGGGAATTTTTACTTCAACTGGCAAGACTGCTTCCATACCATACAATAAAGAAAAAGGGGTTGCCTCAGTAGATGTCCGAATTGACGTTCGGTATGCCATCAATGCAAAAGGCAATCTTTCATGCCAATTTCGGTAGTTTTCAGCAATCTTGGCTAAGATCTTTTTAATGTTTTTGTTAGCAGCTTCAACAGCTCTATTCATTTGGGGACAGTAAGGAGACGAATTCAGATGGCGGACTTTAAATCTACTGAGTAAATTATCGACAAGCTTGTTGTTCAGATTTGTCTCGTTATCTATAACAATGGCTTCAGGGATGCCATAACAGGTGATTACATCTCGGTTGATGAATTTCATCACATTCCGAGCAGTGACATTGGCATATGACGCGGCCTCGATCCATTTGGAAAAATAATCAATTGCAACCAAGATAAAACGATGCCCATTTGATGCTTTTGGATTAATTGGGCCAATCACATCAATGCCCTACGTTGAAAACGGCCACGATTCTAACAACTGATGTAGTTCAGTTAGTGGGGCGTTTATCTTGTTTCCATGGATCTGATAACGATAATAATTTCGAACGTGTCGAATACAGTCACTTTCCAAGGAAAGCCAGTAAGAACCTAATCTTGTTATTTTTCTAGCCAACATGTGTCTATTCATGTGTGGACCACACACTCCTTCGTGCAATTCCTGCATAATTCGCGTCGCTTCTATCGCATCTGCATATCTTAGCAAAATAGAGTCATAAGACCTCTTGTACAAGTTCTCACTATTGACAAAGAACTTTGTTGCCATCTTCATTATATACCTTCTGTCTGTAGAGGTAATCCCTTCAGGGAACTGTTGCTCTCTGATGTAGTTCATGATATCGTAATACCATGGTTTACCATCAGGTTCCTCAGTCACAGTCATGCAATGCACCGGTCTAGTCAGAATTTCAATCTTCAGAGGTTCTATTTCCAAACCATCGATAATCTGTAGCATGGATGATAGTGTAGCCAGTACATCGGAGAATTGATTATGGGATCTAGATAGGTAATCGAACGAGATCTCGTCGAACTCTGAAACCAAGTCTTCTAGATAATCATGATAGGGTACTAATTTTGTATCCCTAGTCTTCCATTCTCCGACAGTCTAGAGTATAATTAAGGCAGAATTGCCGAACACTTTCAGTTTGACGATTTTCATATCAATTGCTGCTTGTAAACTGAGAATACATGCTTTATATTCGGCTATATTGTTGGTGCAAGGGAACACCAATTTTGCGGCTACAGGATAATGCTGCCCATCTAGGGATATCAAGACTGTCCTAGTGCCAGAACCAGATAGATTTACTGCTCCATCAAAAAACATGGTCCATGTGTGTACCTCCGTTGATAAAATGCGATCATCTGGAAGATCATCCTCATGTGTTTCCCCAGGGCACTTAGCTAGCATATCAGCAATCACTCGACCTTTCACTGATTTCTGCGATGATATTTGAATGTCAAATTTAGAAATTAGAATTTGCCATTTAGTTAATTTTCCCTCTAACACCGATTGATTAAGCAAATACCAGATATGGTCGTTTTTAGTCACGAGAAACGTTTGATGGTGCAAAGTATACTGCCGGAGTCTATGCAACACCCACACCAATGCAACACATGTTTTTTTCTGATTCGGAATAATTTTGTTCCGAAATGGTGAATTTCTTACTCAAATAATAGATGGCTCGTTCTTTTCCATCGTCAGGGTGGCTCTGGGCTAATAGGGCTCCTAACGATTCACTATGAATCGTTAAATAAAGAGTTAGAGGATGCCCGGGATTTGGTGGAACTAGTATGGGGGGACTCATCAAATATTGTTTTAGCTTTTCAAATGCTTCCCGACAGTCTTCATCCCAATTGATTTGAGCGCCTTTCTTGAGGAGTTTGAAAAAAGGTCGTGCAGTCTCAGAGAGTTGGGAGATGAACCGAGCAATGTAGTTCAACCTTCCTAAAAGGCTTCTGACCTCTTTTACTGTGGATAGAGGCTGCAATTCACATATTGCTTTGACTTTCGATGAGTCAACCTTGATCCCCTTGCAACTCACGATGAATCCAAGTAACTTACTAGAGGTTGCCCCGAAAATGCATTTTGCAGGGTTCAAGCGTAATTTAAACTCACGCAATCGGCTAAATAATTTCTTCAAAGCTTCAATGTGGTCTTCTCCGCACTTGGTCTTAGCAATCATGTCATCGACATAAACCTCAATTTTTTTGTGCATTAGGTCATGAAAGAGAGTGATCATAGCACGTTGGTATCTTGCCCCGGCATTCTTCAAACCAAAAGGCATAACTCTATAATGAAAGGTCCCCCAAGGAGTGATGAACGCCGTTTTCTCCTTGTCCTGATCGTTCATCCTCATCTAGTTGTATCCAGAGAATCCATCCATGAAAGAAAATAGTTCGAATTTAGCAGTGCTATCCACAAGGATATCTATATGAGAAAGCGGAAAGTTATCTTTTGGACTGGCCTTGTTCAAGTCGCGGTAATCCACATAAACTCGAATTCGACCATCTTTCTTCTTCACTGGTACGATGTTCGCTACCCAATCAGGGTATTGTGAAACCTCGATGAACCCAACTTTTAGTAACTTCATCACTTCTTCTTCGATATTTTTCGACAGCTCGGGTTTGGTCCTTCGTAACCTTTGCTTTTTGGGAGGCATGTCGGGATTAGTAGGCAAGCTGTGCTCAACAATCCGAGGATCTAGTCTTGGCATATCAGAATAAGATCATGCGAAGATGTCTTGATACTCCTTGAGGAGAGTTATTAGCCATATGGCTTTCTCTTCAGGAAGACTGGCCCCGATCTTCACTTCTTTTGGATCTTGAGTACCATTCAAATTGATGGTAATGGTATCTTCGGTTGTAAGGGGCTTGATTTGTTCATATTGCTCCCAATTTATTTGGATTTCAGTAGGGTCATCGCTTGAATCGTCAGAATCGCTACTGTCAGTATTTACCTCATCAGGCTGGATCGTACTAACTCCCTCGCAAGCCGTGAGATTATGCCTGAAACACAAGGTAAATCGATCAGATAAACAAATGGGGATATAAATTTTTTCATTGTCTTTTTCCTCTTAAAATCATGAGATGTCTTTAATTTTCAAAAATTTTTAGAAACAAGGAAGCATGAGATACTCCAGGCCTCATAATACTTTCCTTTTACATGGCTGGATATCATCAACGGGCCGGTTTGGTGTACTACCTCATGCCCTTAAAACATTATTTATTTACAATACACAAAATTTTTTTTGGTAAGTACAATACACAAATTTACAACCTCAAAAGAGGGAAAGTTCGAAAAGACATTTCTTTCAACAGAAACGACGTTAAAAAACAAATACAAGGATATCCCCTTTTCCAAGGATTCATGCAGGAAGGATAAGAGGAATTCTACTCAGGCGGGCTTGTGCCCATTCCCTCCACTGGTCCTTCAACTATTATGCCGATGAAGAAATCTTCAAAATCATCGTTCCAGGAATCCAAATCATCGGCTCTTCTCTTCATTGGTGTCAGCTTTTCCAAGTTGTTCCATCCACTAGGAATGCTATTCTGCTGGTCTTCATAAAAACTTGATAGCATCTGGTAGTCAACGTAATAGTCGAATTTACCACTGGGTTGGCCGAGGGTATCCATAATAGCTTTTCCTTTGTGTGCCTTATCAGAAAGCTCAAGGACAGCGGCACGAAGGCTAGGCACCACCAAGAGGTCATCCTCACTATGACATAGCCACGGGGCATGAAAAGTAAATGCCCTAGCATCCAGTAGGTCTTGAATTCTATTCTTCAGAGCATCACAATCATCCAGCGAGTGCCCGACCTCTCCTGAGTGAAAGTCACAAGATCTAGAGGGATCGTAGTTAATGAAGTACTCATAAGTAGGGTGTTTTGGCCTCCTCATGATCAGTCCTTTTTGTAGAAAGATAGGGAATATGATATCCATGGATTTGGGAACCGGTGAGTATCGTCGTACATTGCCCTGCCACTGTAGGAGTTGGATGTCTCGCCAAGTTCTGTCGGAAAGGGCTTTCGATGGCGAATTTTCTTGGGGACAGTTTACCTGGGTCACCTGCTCCTGATTAGGAACCGGCAGTGACACGTCTGAGATTTGGCGAACGGTATCCATTAGGGACATAAGCAATTCTAGTAGCTCGTCTAATTGGTACTGCAAACGCGCGAGCAAATCAGGTGGGTTTGTACTCGTTTCTGGGGTCGAGTCCTCGTGTATAGCTCCTATAAAGATGTTGTCAAATAAAGTAACCACATTATCCAGCGCTTCTTTTCACCCACTATCTCCTTCAATTGGTAGCTTATTTGGGTTTCGATGTCGATCAATAGCAAAAATTAAGGGAAGCATTGAGGAACTCGGCTGGCTTGAACATTCGGCTTGATGCTTGAATCCCTCACTGGATTGTTCTGAGGGATTAAGATAATTTTTTTCATCCTGCAACAACTTAGTAGGTGACAGGAAAGTTTTCCGGATATTGGGAGCTAACAAATCGACTTGACCTATTATATGCCCCTTGCTTGTTTGTGGGTTTCCTCTGCAATACCCCAGACTCGCGGTACTGTGATTTTTGGTAGCCTTGATAGGTTCTTGAATGCCCTGGCCTCCTCTGTTGAGTCCCTGACCTAGGATGAAACCATTCCCAACCATGATTTTTCCTGCCATGACTGAAACTTTTGACATATCGGGGACAAGAGGAGCAGTTCCTCGATATCCATGAACAGTTGAAACGAGCTCAATGGATTGATAGTTAGATTCTACTTTGCCACTTAGTTCGACGTATGGGATGGCGGTTTCTTGGTAGACCCGATGGTCTTCCTCTCCAAGGACTGTGATTAGCTTTCCTTGGGCTACAAACTTTATACTTTGATGAAGGCTCGAAGGTATAGCTCCAGCAGAGTGAATCTAGGGACGGCCTAACATGAATCTAAAGGCAGTAGGGATGTCTATTACTTGAAACAAGATGCTGAATATTGTTGGCCTAATTTGGACATCAAGGTCGATTTCACCCACGGTGCCTTTCTTCATTCTGTCGAAAGCTCAGACGAATGTTTTGGAGGCACGGACCTTAAATGTGTCCATATTAAGACGGCATAAGGTTGCCAGTGGGCAAATATTCAGTGCGGACCCATTTTTTATCAGAACCCGAGCTACGTGGGCATTTCTACATTTGACAGAAATGTAGAGACCCTTGGTATGTCCTCTTCCTTCAGCGGGAAATTGGTTTTCTAAGAGTGTTATATGATCCTTCAAAAGGATAGACCCCACAAATGCTTCCAGCTTGTCATGCTCAATTATCTCCGATACGTTTACTTCGTTGAGCACCTTCATCAGAGCTTTCTGATGTTTTTTGACGTTTGGAGCAATTCTAACAGGGAAATCTGGACAAGCAATTTACGTAACTGATCCACGACGTTAGATTCACTGGCCTTGATAATGGCTGGGAATTCTTTGGCTTCTTCATCAGAGATAGGTTTCGGAGGCTGAGCATCTACTTGGGCATACGTTCATCCTAACCTGGTGATTAGGTCCACATCCAATTTGTAGGACCACGGGATTGCGTTGTCATTTTTGTACCGGTAGGGCTGAGGCATTTCGATCACTATTTGCTCCACTGGTAGAGGTACCTCAATTGTCATCTCCTCCTCCTCTTTTGGGCCGTCAGACAAAGGTTTGTTCATAAGCGTGGGGGTGGATTTACTTGTTTCAGCATTTAGTGCTAAAAGTTATTTGTCCCAGTCGATGATGACCTCAGAGATGGTGGCCACTATGCCGGTACAATTAGTATACACAATCAAACTTGCTTTCGCCATGCTGGCAACGCTTTCTTTCATTAGGGACAAGAGTAGTACTTCACTAGTAGGATAATACCCTGCTCTCACTAGAGCGTTGTAAACATCAACGGCGTGTACCCTCTCACTCTTGATTCGAATAGTATCGAATGTGGATATGACATTGATTCTGTTTTCATGTTCGGGCAGCGGGTTGCTTTAGACATTTGGTTTAGATATCTGGAAGGAAAAAGCTTTGGTGTCGAGCAAGTTTTGGATTCGGTGTTTGAGAGTATAACAGTCATCCGTCGAATGCCCTACCTCGCCCATATGATAGTCACATTTTTTGGATGGATCATAATTCGAAAAACTTTCTGAGTTGGATCGTTTTGGTTCAGTAGAAAGCAGATTTTTCTTCCGGAGTATGGCCAGGACTTGAGAAGGGGATCTAGGCAACGGAGTGAATTGCCTTTTCTTATACTGCCTTGGAGGTTGACGACTTGAGGTCGATTGCCGCTCAGTGTTTACTTGGACTGTCCGAGGAGGATGAACGGTTTAGGTATATGAAACGTTCCCTTCCATGATGGGCTCCTTCTCTTTTCGCGTACTCAGTCTTTTGCTCATAGACGAGGGGTCCTTAAACCATCCATCACGCAATCCCATTTCAATTCGTTCTCCCACAGAAACAAGATGATTAAGAGCTTCAGCAGTGGCACCAACCAGGCGGTGTCTATATTCATATGGAAGAGATTTTATGAATAATTTTACTTGTTCATGATCAGTGAGTTGTAGAGTAACCTGGGCGGCTAAGTTTCTCCATCTGGTAGCGTATTCCTTGAATGACTCACTCATCTTCTTTTCAGTGCGTTTCAGATCATCCCGAGTAAAGGTGACGTCGAGGTTGAATTGATATTGCTTGAGAAATGTATCAGCAGCATCGTCCCAAGATTTGAAAGCATCAATATCCTTCGACATATACCATGTCAGGGCTGGCCCCGTTAAACTCACCTAAAAGGTCTGAATCATGAGGAGTTCATTATCAATGTACTGCATCATCTGCACATAATACATGTGCAGATAGTATCCGGGGCATAAGGTACTATCATATTTCTTGAATTCCGGCATCTTGAACTTCTCTGGTACTTTGACCCGTTTATATATAGACAAGTCAAGTGGGACAGTATTTTGTGGACCCTAAAGTTGTTTCAGCATCTCTTCGACTTTTGCAAGGCGTTTGTCATGTTCTGTCACTAGTGCAACTTCAGATTCAGGCTTACTAACAGTAAGGGGAAGCGGATCGTCATCTAGCCGAAGCATTTTGCTATCGCTAGCGGAGGCTTTGTCTTTTCCAGTAGATGATAGTGGTAACACCACCTCAACTGCTGCAGGCGTGGACGTGAGTTTGCCCTGAATGGATTCCACTTGCTTTGTGAGATTTTGAATTGCATTGAGAACCAGCTTCATTTCATCCTCTATGGTATTGAGACGAACGTTTTGTTCGGCCATTTTTTATAACTACCTGTGAAAACGTTAAAATAAATAAGTATAATGTCCAACAAAGAATCATTCTATAATCGAAGTATATTATTATTGCATAATTTATTTATTTGAAAAGAAAAAAATAAGAAAAAAGGTTTTTATTTATATATTCATTACATGCGGCGTCCCCGGGATTCGAACCCCGGTCACCTCGGACCCTGAGGCTACATCCCCGGATATCACTGGGTTGAAGGCCATGGTGGTGTCACAAAGGGGCAAAAAAATTTATTTAAAGCATAAAAACAGCCCGAGATATACTAACATTAGTACAACCCAAAAATAGCTTTACAAAAGAGAAACAAAACCCCTAAACATAAATACGGGGGTTTTTAACAAAAAGGCACCCTTCCCAGATGCTCATTCTATAAATGATGGGGAAGCTATAGTCTCTCGGAGTCGCTTGTTTTCACGGTCAAGTTCCGCAATAAGCATATCCTTCGTCCCTATTATCCTTTTGAGCTGGTAGATTTGTGTTTGGCGGCTGGGCTTGTTGGTTACATCCGGGACTTTTGGCTGGAGATCGACCGGGATTTAGTGATGTACGATATAAAACAAAGAAGCATGGTGAGCCTTTTCCTACCCTTTCAATAGTCTAGGCACAAGAATGTTCTCAGATTGACACTCAATCTATTTCCTCCAAACGACACGAATTTCTTCGGTGTAATTGTAGTTCGAGCGGGTGAATCGAGCTCAAAACAAGTATGTCTTGAGAGGTGGCGGGGTCTCCTGGAGGGCCTTGTACTGGCGAGCTACCCAGTAGGGGTAGTATGAAGTGCTGCCAGATAAACCAAGCAATGGGACAGGGTTGTGAAAGTGATGCGCGAATCGAGCCTGACCCTCGTGAAACCACTTAGCATGCCATAAGAAAGTCTTGGAATTGGGGGTCTTTCAAAAAGTTTATCCAGGTAGAGTATTCTTTATGAGGGGAATTATTTTTTAAAATCTCAAATCTTTGGATCGGATGCATAAAGTCATCGATTTCAAAAAGCTGCATGAGGTGCCCAAATTCTCTTAAATGAGATAAAAACCAAATTTGCAAAATTTCTGGGGCAGCCCGCATGATTTTATCATCATTTTGTTTAAAACGGTTTAGTGATAAAAATGTTTCTCCTAAAACCGAATTAACATAGCCGAAACCGGTGTAAATTTGTTTGGCTACATACGCAATCAAGGGGTTTATCAAATTTCTGCGATGGGGGAAAACAACACCCGAAAAAAGGAAGGATAAAATCTTAGCTTTTTGGCTCATGGGTTGATTTTCAAAATGCTCATTTAGAAAAAAACAGGGGCAGGCATTGCAATGAGCTTTGACAACTCTTTTCAGGGTATTGCTATCAGTTCGCAAAAACTGAGATAATTCGGGTAGAGGGGGTACACAAAAAAATGGTTTGATGAGCTTAGATCCCAAAGGCTTTCCAATGACTATACTATACTCTTCCAGAGTCGGGGTCATCTCAAACTTACCAAATATGAAAGTGGATGTTTATGGGCACTAGAAATGTGCTAGTGCCTGCATCATGCCAGAATGGATGTTGATTTCGAGTAAGGGGAGTAGGCGACCAATTTATGCTTTGACATACTGTTGGCCATTTGGATTGAGTCGGTCCCACCATGCCAGTAGCTCTTTTTTAGGAGTGGGACGAATTGGACATCAGCTCTTCCCATTGTTTATAGAATGCGATTAATAGGGGGCCTAACAGTAATAAATCAAATGAATAAGTAGGCTGCATAAAAAATGAAAATGGATAGAATATATTCCTTTTTCTTGAATCAATAGTAATCACAACGACAAACACATGAGGAGTGTGGTTCGATTTCTATTTAGACTGGCTTAGCAAAGTGAAATTAAAAGGGTGCCTGACCGTCGCAACCTCACGTTGGTGTCAAGTCCTTTTAATCTCGGCCAAATCGAAAGGAATATCTTATAGTCACGCGAATAGCTGCTAAAGATATTTCTTTACGATTTTTAGAAATGAATTTCGGAGAGAAGAAAGGCAATATCTACATTGCGGGCTCACGTTCGAGGTCGTATATTTCTTAACACCATCCTAAAATGTCCTATCGCGGCCCAGGTCCGGCAGCGTGGTTGTGTGTGCAATAATGTAATGTTAAATCATTAAAGCATGTATAATAATTTATAAACAATCAATTCGAACCTGCAAGAACAGATAACACCTTAATGTCAGGCCCATACCTAGAATCCTTGCTGCCAAACAAAAATTATTTTGAATAGGGTAGAAATTTTAGCTTAAGTCCACTTTAGAAAATGCAAATCCCCAGCGGAGTCGCCAGTCTGTCACGACCGACCTCCAGAGCCTTTTTTTGGATAACATGCAAAAAGTAGGGGGGCTCGCCTAGTACGTACTAAGTCTAGGTTCAGGGCTTAACTCGGGCTCTCCCAAGCCCATACCATATCGCGACTTAGGATTTAAATATTTAACATGCAAATGATTTATATCAAGGAGTCGCCACTAATCGATTTGGAGTAAGACGATTAGAAACCCAAATAGGGTGACGGGAGAATCACCATATTCCTATGAACCAAAAATTAATTGGATCCGGGGACTTAATTACATTAGTTGAATGACTAATGCCCTTTCGGTACTTTTCTACCCTGTTCATTTTTGAAAATATTTGTTAGGCAATCTGGATTGATTTTAGGACCTTTCTTCTAATATGTCAGATGATCAAACGAGTGCATAATCAGAAATGATCAGCAGTCAATAACACAACAATTCATGTAGCCTAAAGTTCTAACCTTAACTAAGTTCGATGAAATTCAAAACATGGCAATTCACGCAATTGTATTAAAAATCATGCATAATAACACAACTGTAATAACATGCAAAATATTACCACACAACCTCAGGCTTGTCTAATTTAAATATAGAAAATAGCATACATAATGATTACAACAATAAGTTAAAACATTTAAAACATTTAGATAACCCACAATTTTTTTTCGAAAATTAAAAAAAGACTTTTCGAAAATCCCTTCAAATTAAAAAAAACTTTTTTAAAAAAAATAAATATGGAAGAAGGAGAAAGTAAAAAAAATTAATTTTTTTACATTTTTATTATTTTTATTATTTTTTTTAAAATAAATAAATTCGGAAGAAGAAGAAAATAAAATAAAAAATAAAAAAATAAATTTTTTAGAATTCTCTTTTCAAAAAAAATATTAAAATAAAACCGGGTCTGGCGGATCCAGGTCGGAACCGACCCGGGTCAATGGACTCGACCCCGGCGTTGGCCCGGGTTAGGTCAGTCGATCTGGATCGGGTTGGAACCGACTCGGGTCATCGGATCCGACCCGAGGCGTTGACCCGGGTCAAATCAACCGATCCGGGTTGGTCGACCCGTGCGCACAACCACACGGGGATGTCGGCGGAGCCGAAATTGGCCTTCCGCCGGTGGACCCAGGCCGCCTCCCATCGAAGTCGACTCCTAGTGACCAAAACCAAACTTTCTCACCCGTCTAGCTTGTCATCCGGCCATCCACTCGCCGGCCGACGAGCAAAACTTACCCGGCCTTACTTAGGCATTTCGACGAGCACCTGGCGTGCATGACCAAAATAGAGACCTTTCGGCTTATTCCTGCGACCTGGACGACTCCGACTGCTGCAGCTCGCTTTTGACAGAGGGTGAGGATCGTGATTGAAGGCGATATGGGACGGGAATCGCATGACATGGCCAGCGCAAGTCCCGGCCACAGCGGACACTGAAACAGGGGAAAACAGAGGTAGGGACTCTGCCGGGAGAGCTCACCAATTGACGGCACGTCTGGGAGGCTTCGGGCTGCTTCACGGGCGATGGTGACGCTGCAAGTTTTCCTTGTGGCTCCGGCGAACGTTCGATCTACTCTCTCTCTCTCTCTTTCTTCTCTCTCTTCTCTCTTAGTCTCTCTCTGCTCTGTTTTTTCTCTCTAAATGACCGAACCCGCCTCTCTCTCTCTTTGGCTATATATGACCGACGACGACGATGGCCTTCTCTGCCCCCTCTGCATCGGTGTGACGATGGCCTGCACTAGCCTACCTACCCCGCGACTTTCGCGACCCTGGCAGGCTGGTGTAGAGCAGAGCTGTGTAGAGGGGGAGCCGGTTCAAAGAGGAAGGAGGAAGAGATAAGGGAGCCAGGAAAACGGGGAGGATGGGACTGGCAATTAATGCCAGTCCCGTTGGCATGCTCGTCCGAGCCTCCCTTAACCTACTGACGACGATGACGAGTGGTGCCGCCGTGCGTCATGCTGCCGTCCCAGAACAGGGGAGAGCAGGGGCGGCGAGAGCAACAGGGTAGAGGGGGAAGGAAGAAGGAAGGGAAGCTGGGACGGGCTGGGCCTAGCTGCGGGGAAAAGGAAAGAAAGGAAAGAAAAAAAAAAAGAAGCAGGCTGGGCCCGCGGGGGGGGAAGGAAGAAAAGAGAAAAGGAAGAGTGGCCCAGGGCCCATGCAGAAGAGAAAAAAGAAAAAGAAAAAAGGGCCGGAGGAAGAGGCCTACGCGGGGGGAAAGAAGAAACTAGGTGGGTCGGCCTGGCCCCGACCCGGCCCGACTCGATTTTTTTCTCTTGTTTTTTCAATTAATTAATTAATTTAAATTTTTTTTATTTTTTTATTATTTTACTTTTTTTGAAATTTTTTTATTACTTTAATAGGCCCTATTAATGCAAAATGTACCTAATTTCTATATGCAATGCATTTAAATTGAAATATTTTTTTGTTTTATGAACTAAAAAATTAATTCTTAAATTTTGTGCACTTAATTTTGGGCAAATTAAAAATAGGTGTCAACAATGAACAAGGCCTAAACAGTTTGAATTAGAAAGAGCCATCAACTTCGGTTTATTTGTAAGTGAATAACCATTGTCTAGTTTCAAATAACAGGACCAATAGTCATGTCACTTACAATAACCAATAGGCTTCTTATGCAAACAACTATCTCTATATTTCAATTTGGAATGTCATAATTACTAATTCCTTAAAGCCAAATAATCTAGCATCAAGTTTGGAATCAAATCATTTAACCAAAGGATAGTCCAACCTAGTTGGATTGTACCATCAAGTTTGGAATGACAGAAGCTTCCCATATAGAACCTTTGAATTGGGTGAACGTCGTCTTCATCAAGTTTGGAATAAGACAACTCACCCTTGTCAAATTAATCAGCAACCATGAACATCAATGAAACACATAAACTATGCTTATCATTGTGGCCAACAAAGGAAGATTCGATAATACAAAACATACAATTAGAAGGTAAGTAAATGGTAATTAAGATGTATCTACATAGTCTTTAACCCCATTTCCCCCACTGTTTTGAATAATCGATCTATAGGCATAACCTTTGTGAGAGCATCGGCCATGTTATCCGTTGATCGCACATCGATCAAGGTGATAACTCCTTGTTTGCGCAAATAATTCAACAACGCATGTGTCAGTCTCACATGCCTTCTCTTGGAATTAAAGAGAGCATTCTTGACGACTTGGACAGTAGCTTGATTATCATAGAACAAGTTTAAAGAATTAATCTTTAGTTGAGTCAAAGGAATATCCATAATCAGATTCTTTATCCATTCTGCCTCTTCGTCAGCTGAGGCGAAAGAAAAAAGTTCTGATTCCATAGACGACAATGTAACATAAGTCCATCTTTTAGATTTCCATGCAATAGCAGCTCCACCCAAAGTGAATACATATCCGCTAGTGGACTTACTATTTCCAATTTCTGAGCATCATGAGGTATCACAATATCCATCCACAGTTGGAGGATAACCAAAATAACATAGAGCATAATCTTTAGTACCTTTAAGGTATCTCATCAGCCTACTGAGGGCATCCTAATGCTCTTTACTAGGATTACTAGTGAAACGACTCAACATGCCAACTGTAAAGGCTATGTTAGGTCTAGTGCAACTTATAGCATACATGAGACTACCAATCAGTTTCGAGTACTTTAACTAATCGACACTGGTCCCTTCATTAGGACTCAGTCTTTTATTATAATCACATGGCATCGCACTCAGTTACACTCACTGTATCCCCAGGTAGAAAGTAGTTGCCCCATATAATAAGTCTGGCTAAGGGAGATGACTTGCCTTTCAAAGCTTACTTTCATACCAAGAATGGTATTAGCAATACCAAGATCTTTCATGTCAAATTCTTTAGCTAAAGTAGCTTTCACGTCACTCACTACAAAATGATCGGAACCAAGAATTAACATGTCATCAACATACACGCAAATGATGACTATCTTATTTGACATAGAACGATGGTAAAGGCATTTATCTGAATAACTAGACTGAAAGCCATAACTTTTTACCACTTTGTCAAATTTAAGATACCACATCTTAGGTGCTTGTTTAAGACCATACAAATATTTGTTCAATTCACAAACTTTGTCCTCAAGACCTTTCATGACATACCCTTCCGGTTGTTCTATGTAGATTCCTCATTTAACTTTTCATTTAGGAAAGCTGTCTTTACATCCATTTGATGACTACAAAGTGTTCAATAGATGCCAAAGCAAGAAGAATTCTTATAGTTGATAGATGACACACAGGTGAATAGACATCAGAATAGTCTATTCCACTCAGTTATTTATAGCCTTTAGCTACTAAACGTGCTTTATATCTGGCTATTGATCCATCACTATTTAGTTTCTTCTTCAATACCCACTTACAGCCTATAGCCTTAGCCCCTTTTGGCAAATGGACTAGCTGCCAAGTGTGGTTCTGTAGCAGAGAGCTCATTTCATCATCTATGGCTTCTGCCCATAGTAGGGATTCCCTAGATCTCATTGCTTCCTGATAGGAGAATGCATCATCCTTTAGATGGTAAGTAACAAAGTCCTCACCAAAACTTTTAGAAACTCTATCTCTTGTAGATACTCTAACTGGAACTCGTTCATCAGTCAACTGTGGGGAATTAGTGTCAGAAGAGCTTGCTTCAAATTCTACAGGAAACTCTAAAATCATATTTGTAGATCCAGAAACATTCAAGTTATGATCTCTAAGAAACTTGTTCTCGAAAAATTCTGCATCTCTAGATTCTATCACTGTATTAGTAGATAGATCTAAAAATATATTTGCAGCACTATCTTCCGCATAACCTAGATATACACAAGTAATGGTTCTAGGTCTCACTTTAGATCTTTTAGGATCTTGTATTCTTACATAAGCAACACAGCCCCAAGTCTTAAGAGTATCATATCTACAAGGACACTTATGCCATATCTCATAAGGTGTCATAGACAAATTAGAGTGCGGCAATCTGTTTAGGATGTGTTAAATAGTTAGAACTGCTTCTCCCCAGTAGGAGGAAGGCATGCCGGCCGTAAGTGTTGACACCTAAATTTTGCCCAAATCATTTAGGGTTTTATCGCATAAAAATTAAGGTTTAATTTTTAACCCCTAAACCAAAAATATTTTCATTAAAACTGCATGGCATATAGTTATTAGGTACATTTGCATTAATAGGGGTCTATTAGAACATATTTTCCGTTTTCATTTTCAAAAATTAAATTAAAAAAAATTTAAAAAAAATTATTAGTTTAAAAAAAAAGAAAAAAAAAAGAAAGAGGGAGGGCCAGCGTTGAATTAGTCAACGCTGGCCTACACGCTGGCCTACTTCCCTTTCTCAGCCCTGTGGTGGCCTGGGGAAGGGAAGAGGGCAGTAGACAGAAGTCAGAAAAAGGAGAGCGCCAAAGAGAAAGAAATGGGAGAGGAGGGAAGAGAGAGATTAGAACGCAAGAGAGGAAGAGAGAAAGACTGAGAACAGAAAGGAAAAAGCGCGGAGAGAGGAGGGAGAGCGAGAGGTGAAATAGGGAGGACGAAGGGGGGGAAGAAAAGAGGAATAGAGAGCCAGGAGGTCAGGGGAGATCAAAAAGAGAAGAGGGAGTTTTGAGAGAAGGGAGGGGAGTTCCGAGAGAGAGAAACAGAGAGTTCGAGAGGGGTTTTCGGCAAGAGCAGGGGCAGATCTGAGAGAGGGAGGAATCGGGGGGAGCGAGAGAGCAAGAAGAGCGAACAACCGAGAGAGACCCGGAGAGAAAGAGAGACCCGGAGAGAGAGAGAGTGCCGGAGAGAGGGTGAGAGGTTCTTCGCCGGCGACCACCGCGCCCAAGCCGCGGCCAAAGATCCTCTGTCACGGTAGGTCTCGATCCGGGCACTCGCTCGATTTTGCTTTGATTTTGTTCGATTTGGGGTCGGTCTCCCGAGGATCTCAACTCGTGGGTGTGCAAGGTGCGCTGGTATAACCCGATCTACCGCGTTCACCCTCCATATGCCACCGCCAAGTCGGGTAGGGATTGTAGCTGCCGCCCCCGTTTCTGTTTGTGCTCTGTTTTGGAGGGGGGATCACTGGCCGGAGCTCGCGGCCGTCCGGCTCGCACGAGTTCCGGCCAGTGATGCCTCAAACTGAGTCCTGTCTATGCTTCTTCGTGTGTAATTTTCTGGAAACTTTGGGCCTCGATCTAGTTGGAAAACTCTCGTTTTCGTTGTGTCCACCAACCGTTTGATGGTTTGTCTGAACCGAGTTTCTTAGGTTTGTCTTAGGTTTGTCTGTTTGGTTGTGGGTTTTTCTTGGGGACCGGAACGCCGGGTGGTCCCGGCTAAGGGTTGGTCGCCATGGTGGCGACGCGGACATGAGCCGAGTGGCGACTGAGCAAGGACTTGGTCGCATGGTCGAAGGCCTCAACCGCGGAGGTCGGGGCATGTTGTCCGACGGTCGAGCACGGGCTCGGTCGTTGGATCGGAAACCCCAGTCGTGAAGGCTGGGGCTTGAGGAAACCGGTGTCCACGCCAGCCGGCACGTAGCGGTGGCCAGACGTGCGCTCCACATCGAAGTGGCGGCCGGCATACAGGCAAATCCCGGGGGGTGGTGTGGCGGCCGTGAACCAGGTCAGGTGAGTCGGGTCGGGCGTTAGGGTTTTCGTGAGTCTGATCGATGAGTCGGGTCGGCGAGTTGGATTCGCGGGTATGACCCGGTTTTGGGCCTTTCGCAGTTGGGGCCGGAATTTTGAGGATTTGGGTTAAAAGTGTTGTTAGTTCCTTTATAGTGGGTTGGGCTTTGGGTTTTTCTTTCTTTTTTTAAATGAAATAGTTTTGGGGTTGGGCCTTTCTGTTTTTTAAAAAATTATCGAGCTCAACATATGAGCCCGGCTCCGTCGCGGACCCGAGCCGGCGTGCCCGAGTCGGCCCTGATCCGGGTCGGATGTGGAGATCCGACCCGGATCCGGTCTCATATTACTTTAATATAAAAAATTAATTTTATTTTATTTTGTTATTATTTTTTAAAAAAAAGAAGAAAAAAGAAAAGGCTCGAATTTTATTTTATTTTATTTATTATTTTAAACAAAAATTCCAAAAAAATTCAAAAAAAAATTCAAAAAAAAATTCAAAAAAATTTTCAAAAAAAAAATTCAAAAAATTTTAAAATTTCAAAAATTTTCAAAAAAAATTTCAAGAAATTCGAAAAAAATTTTCAAAAAAAAATTTTAAAAAAATTTTAAAAAAAAATTTTAAAAAAGAAAAAATCAGAAGTTTTATTTGGATTTTGAAATTGGGTTTTCTTGCCTTATTATATGATCTGTGTCATGTGTGATCGCACGTTACTTGGTTCACACATTTTGTATCGCACCTTTAATTTAACCTCGCACGTAGTTGAGTATGCATGTTTAGGTTTAGATGTTAATTGTTGCTTCCCTTAGCCTAGTTAGAAATTGAATTTTGAGACTCCCGATTAGCGAGGACACGTTAGGTGATGAATTGAACAAGATTAGGTACCAAAATGGCACTAATTAGTAAATTAGTGTAATCAAGTCCTCGCACCTGTTTAATCTCTGGTTCATAGAAGTGAAGTATTTCTCCCGCGCTTCACTTGGGTGTCTAATCGACCCACCAAAAATCGATTAGTGGCGACTCCTAGATGAAATCGATTTGCATGTCAATGATTTGAATTTAAGTCGCGAATTGGTATGGGTTTGAGAGAGCTCGAGCTAGGTTCAGCCTAGTAATCCATTAACCAACGCCCCTTAGGCCACGGGGCCGTTTCGGGGAGGTCGCGACAGTAAGTAACATGGAATTTAACATTTCAGTTAACATTCTATTCTTACGCTCAATAACACCATTTGATTGGGATGAGTAAGGAGCAGTGGTTTGAAGTATTATGCATTCTGAAGCACAAAAGTCCTTGAACCCTGTCATTATATGTTCTCCTCCTCTATCACTTCGAAACCTCTTAATTTTCAAGTTGAGTTGATTTTTTACTCTAGACTTGAAAATCTTAAACTTTTCAAAAACCTCATCTTTCGATTTCAACAAATAAATATGACAATATTGAGAAAAATCGTCTATGAATGTTAGTAGATACTTCCGACCACCTTCAGCAACGTAATTTCTAAAGTCACAAAGGTTAGAATGTATTAGCTCAAGAAGTTGTGTGCTTTTAGAAACCGACTTAAAAGGTTTTCTAGTGATTTTAGCCTGTGCACACACTTCACATTTGTCAAATCGAATAGAAGTATCCAATGGAATGTTGTGAGTTTTAGCTAGATGTTGCATTTTCCTATAATTCACATGGGCAAGTTTACTAGGTAACAACTTTGCAGCAATCAAAGTATAATTCATATGGTTGATGCTATCAGTATCTAAACTCAATCTATACATACCATTAACCATGAATGCACAACCGAAATAACATGAGTTAACAGATAAAGTTACTCTATCATTCATAGTTGAAAAGGACATACCAGCTTTATCAAGTAAACTCATAGATATCAAATTCTTTTTAAGTAAATGTACTACTCTAACATGTTTCAGAGTTAGTAATTTACCTGAAGAAAGCATCAAATTTACAGTTCCAGCATGAGTCACCTTTGCCTCACCACCATTACAATTTTTTACGGTGTCTTTCACTTCTACGACCTCAGTGAGTGAGTTCTTGTCATTTGTAGCATGACAAGTAGCACCACTATCTAACCACCACTTAGAGAAGACGCCGGCCTTTCCATTCTTCATCATTCCTATGAAGACTTAAGGCTCAGATTTATTAATTAACATATTAGTTACAGTTTGTGGTGTGTCATTCTTTGGCTTCTTTTGTAACTTACACTCTGCTGCCTAGTGACCCCACTTTCCACAATTATGGCGCTTGCCCTTCTTCTTCCTTTTGAAGATAGTCTTTTTGGCCTCTAACTGTGAAGAGGATTCACCTTTTGATGATTTAAACCTTTTCTAAGGTTTATTGGAATGTGAAACTAAGTTGACAATTGACTTTTGTTGTCCTTCTTGTTCCAAACTCTTCTTAGATATGTTTTGATCTTCAATGTGAATATAACTCTTTAATTCATCTAGTCTCGTCTGTTCGTTCTATTTGTGCATTTGAGTCTTGAAAGAACTCCATTCAGCAGGTAGCTTACTCAACACAAGACCAATAAAGAGATTATCGGACATATCAGAGTTATCCTCTTTCAACTTGTTCCTCATGTTCTCTAGTTCAATTAATTGAGAGGTGATATTCGAATTCATATTGAATTTAAAGTCAAAGAACTTCTCCGCTAGAAGAGTTTTAGAGAGCCCCTCTTGTTTTTGGAATTGAGCGTTCAAGTGATCCCATATCTCTTTCACTATCTTAAACTCACTATAAGTCATAGCTAGACGAGGATTTAAAGAGGTCAACAAGTAATCTCTACAAAAATCTTCATCTTTGTTCCATTGATATTCATCAACATCTTCAATGGTAGATGCAAAATCACTTAGTACAGTGTATAATATTTCACGTTCTTTCATGCCAAATTGAACATGCAATTTCCAATCATGAAATTCAGTGACATCAAATGATTGTAGCTTGATAATATCATAGGAACTATGTTTTGCCATTTTAATCAAAGCAAAGATGTAGAAAGAGTGCACCTTGAAGTCCTCAGAGCTCACAAAGTCGAATAAAGCTCCTAACCTTGGTCAAACCGCTCTGTAGAGGTGGAGTTTGCCAAAACAGACCCCCTAAACAAATCCGAAGTGCCAAAAATCCTTAAGATGGATTGCTCTTGTTGCTGGAAGCCGAGAAGTCGCCGGAAATTTGCTGGAAGCCAAAAAATTGCCAGACTTCTGGTTGTTGTATCTCAGCCGTCTGACCTCCGTTCAATGAGAGTGACCACTCAAAACGCTTGTATCAACGAGTAGAACAAGATTCAAGTGGTTTCACCCTCTGAAATTGGCTATAATTTCTGGGTTCTTGAATCAAAGATTTCGGCCGATCCCACCGTCAAAATTGAAAATAAATAATACCTATGATCGTCTCGACAAGATCTTCAAGTAGACACCTTTCTTGCTCAAATCCAACACACGAATCTAATACTTCAAGATTGTTAAAGATTATGGGTTTGAGAGAGTAGATCGTGTTTTGCTTGAAGTGTTACACCAAGAGACGTCAAGTTTGGAATACTCAACAGTATTACCTCCAGCGTAGATAAACTCTAGAGTTTATACGTAAGCTATTGGGCTCCAGCCCATATGGGCCCAAAATGACCATGCTTTAAACTTAGTTGGCTTGTATGTGAACATATTATTTGGACTATATTAATAATACATCCAACAAACTACACCTCCACTCTTGGAGGGATAGTGTTAACAAGAATGCTTGATATGCTTTTAGGGGTTTGGTTCCACACAACATCCTAATCAAAGCTGTGAAAGGAACCAGCCCGTTGACCTGAAAGTCTAGTTTGGATAAATTTCTCGGGCTCAAGATCATTCTTCTTTTTGGGTGAGCCTAAAATGTGTGAGCCAACCTAGAGACATTTTTAAGAACCAAAAAGACATATGTAAAGTTGATTTAAATGGGAAAATGGCGTATTTATTCTAAAAACCTAGTCATAAACCAAGCCAACATAGCAAAAAATTAGCAAATGGGCTGGGAACAAGGACCAACATTATTGTCATGAATAATGATGGCATGGACATGCATACATACATTTCGTAGATAGGATAAGTCTCCGGGTCGATTATTATTTACATTGACGATTTGCCGGTGACGTTGACAAAGATGCATACCTTGATCACCTGAAACACACATGCGGTTTCAACGCCTCGAACAGGCGAACATAACGAATCTCTCCAACTTCTTCCACGATAAAAAAGGAACATGGGGAGTGAAGCTTTATCCAAATGGACTTGTCAGATAAATTGGGTTGGGATACATGCAATAAAAGTCATGAAACTTGTGACGAAAGTATAATTGAATCCTAAAACTTGAAAAAAAAAGTACAATGAAGTTCTAAAACTTGTCAAATTGGTGCAATTGAGTCATTCCATTAAATCTGTTCAACTTAACTAATCGAAAATGCTGACATGAATTTTTCTAATATTTTCTCTCTTGTAAGTTGTGATGACGTAACTAAAACACGAAATATAAGGCTAAAACGACTTTGTTATGGTCCAAATTGATTTTTAATATCAGCAATGATGGGGCAAAGGCCAGTGACCCTCACTTGCATTCGGCAAGGTTCGTCAACCATTGGTTGAGGCCTAGCGACCCCCGCCAACCATTACCCCACCATCGGGAAGGGTTGGTGATGGTGTCGCCGGGTTCTCTTCCTCTTTTTTTTTAAAATTAATTTAAATTTAAAAAAGCGACATCATTTTAGCCATGTTATCACCACGTAGAAGAGAGAAAATAATAAAAAAAAAGTCACGTCAACATTTTTCGTCTACAAAGTTGGATATAGTTAATGAAAGGGCTCAATTGCACTAATTTTACAAGTTTTAGGACTTGATTGCATTTTTTATAAGTTTTAGGACTTAATTGTACTTTCGTGATAATTTTTAGGACTTCCGATGAACATATATATATTTTAGCTGAGGTGTGAGTGATATATCACTACAAAAAAACATGTAATTTGTGATGGAAATTTTCCGTCGGAAATTTGCGACGGATTATATTTTCCGTCACAAATTAGCGACGGTTTATTTCTGTCACAAATTTGCAACAGAAATTGCGACGGATGAAAAATCCGTCGGAAATAAAAAACCGTCTCTAATTACGTCACAAATCTGTGACGAAAAAAAGTTTGTCGCAAATTTCCGACGAAAAAAAAAACCGTCGCAAATTTGCGACGGAAAAAAGTTCGTCACAAATTTGCAACGGAAAATAAATCCGTCGCAAAAAAGTTCGTCGCAAATTTTTGAAGGAAATAAAAACCGTCGCCAAATCCGTCGCAATTTGCGACAAAAACGAACGTCCGTCGCAAATTTGTAGTTTATCAGCCTGTGATATTCCAACCCTATCTCTCTCTCTCGCTCTCTCTCGCTTTTCTCCCTCTTTCATATGTCTGAAATTAGCAAAATCCGCGCATGCACATATTAATCTCGGTGAAGCTTTTGTACCACTAAGTATCATAACTAGCTTCGTGATTATTCAACGTTGGATTGTAATTTCTTTTTTTATATATGTTTATGTTTATTTTTTTTTGTATCTACATCACCAGTTTAACGACCGGTGACCGGCGACACCTCGCCGGCCTTTGGATGAGGCCGAACGGCCATGCCGTTTTGCGACGAAAATAGTTTCCGTCGTAAATTTGCGATAAATAAATGAAAATTCCGTTACAAATTTGCGAGGGATGAATTCCACTTCCATCGCACATTAAAAATTATTAAAAAATGATTCTTAAGTAATTATTCTTTTTGGGTATGTGCCTAATTAAAGGTCTCGCAATCCAAGTGGACGTTGCAATTCTCATCAAATTGATCACTTTCTCCTATCAATTTTTCAATCAAATATTTGGGTAAGTCTTCTTTACATGGTAATTTTTTCTATTTTTGTAATTTCATATTAATTGTTGCGTGAATAACAAAAATTATAATTTCCAAAATTTTATGGCTTTTATTAAGAACAATAGATATGATATTTTAAATATTTTACCAAAATATTTTATTTTAATACAGACACAATGCAAAGAAAAAAGGCTTAGATGTATAATAAGAACTTACCTGGACGTCAAGGATTGACAGATAAGTTTCGTACTAGGTTAGAACTATTTTCAGACTTTGTTAGTAGTAAATATAAGTTCATGGATGGAAATAAGTTAAGGTGTCCGTGTAAAAAGTGCGGTAAAGATAAATTTCTTGTGTGTGATCAAGTTAGAGAACACCTTACTAGATTTGGGTTTACTCCGAACTATTATAATTGGACTTCCCATAGTGAACCATTTATATCTGATAAAGGATATGGAAGAAGTGACCAATTTTTAGTTAAGGAAGAATGTGGCTATTATGAGCAATTGAACCCATACGAGAGGATAGTGATTGATGTAGCTAGTTATAATTTTAGCACAGAATCAAATCATGCAAGTACTAGTTTTACTCCTACACGTGAACAAGTGGGTACTCGTCATGCTTTACAATTGGAAGACATAGGAGTAATAGGTTTTGATGAGAATGTCTATAATAAAACTTTTCAATCTAATCAGTTCTGGGATGTGTTGAAAGCAGCAGATAAACCTTTATGGGCAGGTTGTGAGGACTACACTAAGTTATCGGTGACAGCCCAACTATTAAATATCAAGGCAGAGCATAATATGTCTGCAGATTGTTTCAACTCTTTTGTTGAAGTAATGCGAGAATCATTGCCTCGTGATAACATCATACTAGGTGATTTTTATGATATGAAAAAAACTAGTGGATAACTTAGGTCTTCCGGTTGTAAGGATTGATGTATGTAGTAGGGATTGTATGATATATTGGAAAGATGATGAAAATGCAGAATCTTGCAAATTCTGTAGCCAACCTAGGTACAAGATTAATAGGAGGCCGGGTCGTAATCAGAAGTGTAGACCATGCAAGCAAATATTTTATTTGCCCTTAATCCCCAGATTGCAAAGGCTTTATGCGTCTAAAGCTACTGTTGAACACATGACTTGGCATGCAAATCATAAAACAGAATAGGGTCTAATGTGTCATATTTCAGATGCGGAGGCATGGCAACATTTTGATAAAACATACCCTGAGTTTGCTCCATTTGGGAAAACAGGAAAAATTTATTCGTGTTGGTCAGTTATCTTAACGCCGTATAATTTTCCACCTAGTATGTCCATGAAGACACCTTATATGTTTTTTACATTGATCGTGACAGGGTCACAAAATCAGAAAAAGTTCATAGATGTTTATATACAACCATTGATTGAGAAGTTACAACGGCTATGGGTTGAAGGTGACCCTACGTATGACGTTTCTACCGATCAAATATTTGTAATGAAGGCTGTGCTTTTTTGGACGCTAAATGACTTTCCAGCTTATGGAATGTTATTTGGATGGAGTACAGTTGGGATCTTAGGATGTCCAATATGTTTGGAGAGGTCAAAGTCATTTAGATTAAAACATGAAAAGAAGCTTAGCTATTTTGATTGTCACAGAAAATTTTTACCGATAAGTCATCCTTTCAGAAGGAATAAGAAAGAGTTCATCAAGAATAGGATTGAAAGAACGCGTCCACCATTGAGGTTGACCGGCGATCAAATTTGGAAGCCTGCGTAGGACTTTCCAACTATTGTTGAGAACCCGCACGGCACAACTTTTGCGTACGAAAGTACACATAAGTGGACGAAACGCGGTATATTTTGGGATCTACCATATTAGAAGGCCCATCTTATTCATCATAATCTTGATGTCATACACATAGAAAAGAATGTTTTCGACAATGCTATAAATACTGTGATGGATGTCGCCGGAAAAATAAAAGACAACTTGAACGTAAGAAAATATATGAGAAATATTTGCAATCGGCCAATACTAGCTGTGGATGCAAGTAGCAGAGGACCAAAACCGAAAGCAGTTTATACATTGGATAAGGAGCAGAGGCGAGTTGTTTGTCAATGGTTGAAATCTATGCGGTTTCCTGATGGATATGCTTCGATGTGTTGATTTGAACGAATACAAGTTCACAAGTTTAAAGAGTCATGATTGCCACATTCTGATGGAAAGACTAATTCCAATAGCTTTGAAAGAAGTTCTACCAAACTTTGTATGGGGCACCATTACAGAGTTAGGCAATTTCCTCTATGATATTTTCTTGACAATGTTAAAAGCATTGCACATGGAAAAACTAGAAAGAGATATTTCAATTATTCTTTGCAACTTAGAAAGGATATTTCCTCTAGCGTTTTTTGATTCAATGGAGTATCTCTTAGTTCACTTGCCTTATGAGGCCAAAGTTGTAGGTCTCGTTCAATTTCGATGGATGTATCCATTTGAAAGGTAATATTTTTTTTTTAAATACAGTTTAAATTAGTTTATCATATAATATGTTCCGATAAGCTTCTTTCTATTTCAACTAGATTCTTATATCATTTGAAGAAAAAAGTGAAGAATAAGGCATGTGTTGAAGTTTCAATTTGTAATGCATATATTGTGGAAGAAGTGATAACATTTGCATCATACTATTTTGAGCCGCACGTTCAGTGCAAGAGGCGAAGAGTAGGCAGAAATGATGAGGGCCCCGTTGATCCCAATTGCACAGCATTCTCTATTTTCAATTATCTGGGTCGACCAAACAGCGCATGTCAGTTTCGTTACTTATCAGGCAAATATATGTTTTGTGTGTCAAATATTTGCTAATATTTAAATGGTTTTTACTATTAGGATTTTCCAAACTTCAATGTTTGGACTACAACCAAATGAGTTTGACCGTTTGTGTGATGAACAATTTGCAGTATGGTTCAAGACATATATAAGTTGCCTATGGACCAAAACCAAGTTATTAAAATTATATACATCATTTAGTTAAATATATATTATTGACTTTGCATATGTAACCTTAGGTTCACAGTAATTATGATGAAATTAGAGGGCAAGGATTGCTATATCATCTGTCATGGGGTCTACAGTTAAGAGTTCGAAGTTGGCCAGCATATTTCATAAATGGATATAATTTTCATACTCAAAAATATGAAATGGGAAAATTCACAATGAATAGTGGTGTGTCTGTTCGGTCATCTAATGGTGGCGGTTCAGAAGATAATTTTTATGGCTTGTTGGATGAAATCATATAGATAGAGTACCCTAGACCATTAATGATGCGGGTTATGTTATTTAAGTACACGTAGTTTGATCCTGTCAAAGGAATGAAGGTGCATACAAAGTTCAATTTGGCTGAAATAAATCACAAGAAAAGATATATGAAGTATGAACCATTTGTCTTGGCACAACAAGCAATTCAAGTATGTTATGCATCATATCTTAGTTTGAGATGTGACAAAACTGATTGGTGGGATGTATGTAAAATTAAAGCACGGAGAAAAATTGAGGAACACTGGAAGGATAGAGCCTACCAACAAGAGAAAGTGTGTAACACAGTTGAAATTGAGAAATATAACATACCAACTTTACGAGATCCGTGTGGAGCAATGATAGAAGTGGATTCAACTGAAATTTGCGAATTAAATGTACAAGAATGTTCAGAATCTAATTTTCAGACAGATGATAAAGACGAAGACGAAAACGAAGATTAAAATTTTTGTCACAAAACACTACAGATGTGTAATTATTAATGCGACAAGTGCTATTTTGATTGTTATCATTATTGTTCTTATTATTATTGTTATTGTGCTTTTTTATTATTGTTATTGTCGATTATTCTTTTCATTTTAATTGATCGTCCAAAATTTTATCCCTAAATATCGACAAGTCAAATATTATTAACATACCCTAACATTTCCGATATTCTAATTTCCATTGCGAAATTTGAGATGCCAAAATTTTGGACTAAAAAAAGAACGTAGCAAATTTAGGACCTAAATAAATGAGATGCTAAATTTTTGACCGACAAAAAGACGTCGCAAATTTACAAGGATCATTTAGTATGTACATATTTGCGACAGACATATTGAGTCCGTCGCAAATTTGCGATGGACTAAAATGGTCCGTCACAAATTTTGCGACGCAATTTTTACCGTTCAAAATTTGCGACGGATTTTTATTTCCGTCGAAAATTTTTTGTCGATCGAAAATTTGCAACGGACCTAGAAAGTCCGTCGCAAATTTGCGACGAACAGTGGAGTTCCGTCGCAAATTTGCGACAGACACTTTAAGTTCCGTCGCAAAATTGTGACATTTGTACACCCTCCTCCTCCTCCTCTCCCTTCCCCGACGCCGCCCAAGCTCGATCTGCGCAGCTCCCCCGTTGCAGTTGTCACCGTCATCACCTAGCCTCACAACCGCCTAGCAGCTCCCCCGCCCGTCGCCGCCCAGCCTCACAGCCGCCTAGCAGCTCCCTCGCCCGTCGTCGCCCAGCCCCACAGGCCCTTCTGCCTGTCGGCGGTTGCGAGCCAGCCGCCCCACAGCCCCCCCGCCCGTCGCCCGCCCCCCCTCGCGCCAGTCACGCCCTCGCCGTCGTCGCTGTCGCTGCCTAGCCTCGCAACCGCCCCGTAACTCCCCCACCCATCACTGGTCGCCCCGCAGGCCCCCCGCCCATCGCTGGTCGCAGGCGAGCCACCCCGCAGCCCCCCCGGATGGTCGCGCCCTTGCCCCCGCCCCACCTCGCCGCGTCTGAGTAGCGACTCGAAGCCTCGCTACCGCCGACCAGCAGACTGACGCCGTCGCCGCCCAGCCTCGCCGCCCTCGCCCGCCTACTAGGAGTCGCCCACGCTGTCGGCCCGTAACTGTCGCCATCGCCGTCACCGCCCACCATCAGCCGGCCGAGGCTCTTGCTGGAGCAGCCCCCCGCCCATTGCCACCCTCACCAGAGCATAGCCACCGTCGTCGCCGACCAGCCGCCGCCGACGCCTTCGTCGCCGCCGCCCAGCCGACTAGTCACCATTTGGGCCCACGCCCGCGCCAGGACCGCCACTGTCCGATAGGCCGGTTTTTGTTGTCCTTGAATCAAGTAAGCAATTCCCTAAACCCTAGTTAATATAATTAGGTAATTAGTCGGACTTGTTTAAGGATTATTTAGTATCATTTTTCGTTGGCTAAGTTACGGGTCGATTTCAGGATTGCATGTGGCTTTGATCAATGGTTGACTGGTTAATTTATCTATTATGTGGATGATTAAGCGTTAAATGACGATAGGGTGATTGATTAAGCGTTTTCATAGAAAATGCTTGAAAATTGAACAATTCTATAAAAAATCATGAAAAATTATGGAAAATTAAAAAAAACGGTATACGTTGGCAACAAATATGAAATTTGACTGTAAAAAGTTTTTTTAAAATTTTTAAAAAACTGAAATTTCATAATTTCACAAAATGGCAAAACTTATTAATGGGATTCATAATATATTTGGTCGTAGGAAATTGCGCGTCATAAACACTCGACATTGACTCTTTTTAAGGAAACATTTTCTCAGTCTTTCCATCAAAATGGTAAGCTTCGTCATGTACATCATTATGTATCCATAATATGTGTCAATAGTTCTTTACATATTTGCATAACCTTCCTACTTGTCAGTATAAACGTGGAGGTCACATGCATAGAAGACAAGCCTCTTCCTCGTCTTCGTCCCCGTCCCTTTCCTCTTCCCCTATCCCATCATCTAACCCTCAACCACAATATGGTCCGTCACAATATGGACACGTTGGCCTTTCCTCCAACACTCAAAAACATGTTACGGGACTTGGCCACATGCGAATTGAATCTCCTCCAATTCAATCTCCTTTAGCTCTCTCTCCTTCCGTTCCACCTCATTATCCTGTGGAACAATCGAATATTGACGGAAACACAGGTCAAGAAGATAACCAATTCTTCATATGTCCATTTAGAGATTCGTAAGTACTTTATTTTTATTTTAGTATATGTAATATTTAGGGTTTTGGATATTGATGTCAACTGAATTGTCGATGTTGCACAATATCCGCATAATTGTAGATTCACGGATGCTCTGTCTGTTGTGAAGAAATTGAACAAAATAGTAAGAAACTTTTGGATGGAAGAGTATATTACTTATATAAGTGTTTCACAAGAAGTGAAAAAAATGTGGTGGAATGAGTTCAAGGTAAGTTTTACATATTTCATTTTCTCACCAATTAAGTTTGGTGTAGTATATTGATGGTCAAGAATGATGTAAAAGGACCAAAACAACTCTGTAGTTTTCGATACCTAAAGGACCAGATATTTTCCCCAACATGAACTTTACAAAATCTATCTATATTTGTTTGGTGCATATTTATGGATATGTGATCATCATAATAACTTTCAATTTGTGTTTTTATTCATTGCAGTGGAAGTTCAAGTAGGAGGAAGCAGAAGACAATGAAGTGAGAAGAATTTTTTATAAGAAAATCAGTGATTTTATGCGAAATGTCATGAATAGAGCGAAAATCAAGCAAGTAAAGCCGCCTTTCATTACAGCTGACAATTGGGCGGCAATTAAAAGATTTTGGGCATCTCAACAGAGTCGGCAACTCTGTGAGCAGAATAAGAAGAATCGATCTTCTAGTTTTAGTGATGGGTCAGCCACATAAGGCGGGGGCTCTATCAACATTGCGGAGCATCATAAACGACTGGTAAATCTGTTAAATGAGTTATAAGTTAATTTAATTCAATTACTCATGTTTACATTTTGTAAGTGCAAGAATTGGGGACGGAATTGACATTTGTAGCTATATTTGAATGCGTATTTCAAAAGAAAGATAAGACATGGACTGGCGATCGAGCAAAAGCTATTAAGGTATATAAGGTTATACTTTGGCTTATATGTAAACTATAATGAAAACTGTGAATGTTTTCAATATTTATGGTAGATATATATATAGTGATTTTATTTTCATCTATATTGTTAATGTAGGAAAAATATGATGAACTTTTAATGAGCAGTGCTAGTGGCAGTGATGATTGTCTTGAGTCCGAGCTATCAGTTGATAATATGACATTATGGATGGAGGCAACGGGTGGGGTGAAAAAAAGAAAAATATTTGGGATGGGATCGTTGTCAAGGATGTACATGCCAAATAATCGTGGAAGTTCATCATCCACTGCGACTGGTCGAAGGAGGTCAAGACAAGACGAGCAATTAACCCAAGAAGTGGATCGTCTGAAAAATGTACTTGTTCAGAAGAACGAACAAATAAATAACATGGAACAACAAATGGCACTCGTTATGCGACACCTTAACCTCAATCGCTATGATAATCCTCCTATACCTCCAGCCAATCCAATAGGTGATGGGCACAATGATGACCAACACATTGATGCCGATAATGCTGATGATGATGATGATGATGATGATTTTCTCTAGACTTTCTAGTTAAAATTCTCAAAATCGGGAGTAAGCTTGCTTCATAATCTTGGTTTTTTATAATTTCACTCATATTCATATATAACAACATTTATGTTCGTCCTGAAACATTTTTTTCGCTAACTCTCTTGTTATTTTATACCTAGTTTCACATCCATGCGTAAATGCTTCTTTTATATTCTGGACTGATTTATGTATCAACATTTCTTTAGGTCTCGATAAAAGTGACTGCTTTTGGTATCCTACCATCGTACCAAAGTTGCATCTTTTTGTGTATGGTTTTTGTGCATCTTCTATGGTTGTCCCGTCTCTTAGTTCATGTTTTAAATGTATTGTAAGATTGGAAATCAAATAACATCATATCAGATTCTGCAACTTTCCTTCAGTTATTTGTTTCAATTATATGTTATTGTACCTGGTTTGTCAAAATCTATGGTTTGTTCGTTTTTCTGTTTCAATTATATGTTATTGTCTCCTTTGTTTGATATGGACAATAATTTATGGTCGAAATGATGTAAAAATAGCGACGAATATTTTAAGCCGAATTTTGCGACGAAATTTGCGACGAATTTTCCGACGAAATTTGCGATGAGTTTTTCGACTAATTTTGCGACGAATTTTATGATGAATTTTGTGACGAATTTATTTTCGTCGCAAAATTTTGCGACGACCTATTAGCGACAGAATTTTTTCCGTTGCAAAATTCGTCGCAAATTCGATTTGCAACGGATTTTTCCAAATTTTCCGTTGCAAATTTTGTCGCTAATCCATCTTTACCAAAAAAAGAAATTTTTGTCGCTAATACAGTGTTTTTTTTGTAGTGTATGTGGGGTGGACATCACGAGGTTCTTCTTTGAGTTTGTTTACGGTTATGCTAGAGTTGGGGATTCCGTGTTACCTCTGCTCTTGAATCGCGTAAATCTTATACAAGATATGGGAAAGTCGATGATTGAAATGTACCAAGTCATGTTGTTATCCGCATGCATTCGAAATACTATATTGGTTCTTGCTAAGCTCGAATAACTTAAGAGTTAGAAAGACTTTGCGGTTATCAATTCGTTGCTCGTTTTCTCTTGTAATTATAAGGCCGTGTGATGTTAGGAGATAAATCTGACGCTTAACCCAAAATGCGACAAAAATTTTCCTTGGAACTGTCGAACCCTACCTCTTAAGTAAGAGATTAAATTGCTTCATCTAAGGTCTCATGTGGACCTCAGTATCCCTCGGACATTAAACACATAGAGGATATTTCCTTCTCTTAAGGAAGAAAAAAGATTCAGGAGGAATTAGAGAGGTTGGACATATGAACATGGCACGTTAAATAAAGAATGCAGTCGTGACACCTAGCGCCACGAGGTGTATACACTTAGATAGGCGAAACGGCCCCAATCGGAGCTTCGGCTCCTCCTCCTTGGTGAGGAAAACCTAAACCACCAAGATCCAAAGAGATAAATCAGACGCTTGATCCGAAATGCGACAAAAATTTTCCTTGGAACCGTCGAGCCCTGCTTCAAAGTAAGTAAATTAAAAAAAGAAAAAATCAGCTCAAATTCCCGTGACGTGTTTCCTCTGGCCCCCCGTCACGCCACGACAGTCATTTCTCTCCCTCCATCTGGAAATTACAGGTGGCTCTCTCTCTCTCTCTCTGGCTCGTTGACAGTGAAAGACACTGTTGACTTTGGCCTCTATTTGGATTTTAAAAAGGGTAATTTTTATCATATATATACTTTTTCTTAATTTATATATATTGGATCCAACACATGAAAAACGTGAAGGCTATTAACTTTATTTCCTCGTCGACTCCACTGATCGGCGCTGCCGCCGCCATCGTCAACCCATCTCCGGTGACTCTCTGTAAATCCTCGGTAGGTCCTCTTATTAACTGCACTGATATTTCCGACATAAATTAAATAATTAAGCGACATACATGTGACGACCTTATCATACAGGGTCGACGTGATGTTGGCATGAAGCAGTGTGAGTGACTGGCCTTTCGGGTTGTGTGCACCTTGAATTCCCGAGTGAAGTGCGTCGTTCAGTTTTTGACCGATTGTGACACTAAGTTATTGGGCTTGGACATTCTCCAAGCTTGCTCACATTGCCATGACAGCATATTGAAGTAGGGATCATTCCCGGGACATAATGGGTGCGGAGGTTGAAACGCTTGAGGAGAGATTGATGTCTTGCTTGCCTGCTTGGTCCATTTCCATACGGAATGTGCCATTTTTGAAAGGATGGTGTACAAAAACAAGAACCAGCATAGGCGTTGCTCCTATTTCCAGTATTTTTTTAGGGTTCCCTTTTTTCCCCACCATTTGACTTGTATCTAGACCTGTTAAACGAATAGGTCGGGTCGGGTCAGGTCGGGTTTGGATCAGGTCATAAATGATCCGGGCAAAATTGATCCATTAACCCATTTTCACCAATTTATTTGTAATATAAATATATCGATCCATACCTAACCCGATCCATATCCAATCCAATCCATATTGCTAAAACACTTCTATATTTAACCAAATCTAGAAAAATTTATTTCTTATGCTTTTTTTTAAATTATACTCGTAAAACATTTCCATGCAATACAAAGCTAGTGGACAATTTTTATAATTATTTAAAATTGAGGCTCATTTTGTTTCACAAAAAATGCAACATTTCTAAAAATTGTTTTCCATGAAGTCATTTTCCAAGAAAATAACAAAATTTTTTGGTGTTTAGCCGAAACTTGAAAAATGAACTAGAAACTATTTTCGAATGTTTGGTATATAAAATTTAATTTGATTGTACTCCGTGCACTCATTTTAATAATTTTAATAATTTTTTTAACATCGAATTTTTAGTTTTTTTCTTTTTTTTTTTTCCTTTATTTTTAGCCTATGGCTAGCCACGGATGGCCGGCGACCAACCACGGGGTGAGAACGAGCTCGCCGATCTAGCGAGGTCGTCCCTCCCTTGAGGCCAACCACCGGCCGAAAATAAAGAAAAAAGAAAAAGAAAGAGAATAAAATAAAAAAGAAAAATAAAGAAAAAGAGAATAAAAATGATAATAACTTCAATTTTTTTAAAAATATATTTTAATAAAGAGGGAGAGAGTGTGTGTGGCCTAGTGGGTGGGTTGTAAATGGGTTTGTCTTTAGACCAATTTAAACCCACATACCCACATATAAGAAAGGCTCAGAACTCAAACCCATTAACAACCCAAATATTAAAATTTGACTCACCCATATATGATCCAAATCATTAAATATGGGTAAAAAATGGGCTGTCGTGTCATGACCTGTTCCCAAACTCGTTTTAATTAGTCAAAAAAGGAAACGGAATCTGAAAATTTGTCTTATTTGAAGGAATGAAAGAGAAAGATTAAAGTTAAGATGAATAGCTGATGAGTGATTCGTGGTTCTTAAGTGCTTACCGGTGGTTTTGTTTATGCACCCTAAAGGTTTAAACCAATGCACTCAAAGTCTCTCTTGTGACAAGCCAAAGATCAACTATTGTGTAATTTTGAATAATGAGTATGCTTGTTTCCGGTAAGAAGAGATCTGAGGCTTTTGCAGTCAGCTAAGTTGGAGGAGTGTTAACTTCTTGCTTTCAAGTGATAATTGGAAAGACGCCCAAACGGAAAGTTCATCTTCTAGAAAGGTACATTAGGCTTTCTCATAATGCTGTGGGATGGGAATTTTTTGCCTCTAATTTTGATCTACCATTAGCTCTTAATGTGCACCTCGAGAAGTGATCCGGGATCACTAGTAATGATTGCTATCATGTTTTCCCTGTTTCTTGTGTATGATCTTTTAGCAATTTTCAATAGCTTGCTACATGCATTACTTTTGAATTGAACCATGAATGAATAATTTTATCTGATGGAGGGCTTTTATAGTTTGAGCCTAAAAAAGAAAAATTTTCTAATTCAATTAGGTTTCCTATTTTAAATATGTTCCTAGTTGAAGTAGGTTTTCTAGAAAGAAGTTTCCTATTTTGAATTAAATCATTACCTATATATATATATATTATATTTCTCTTGTAATTAAGAGATGTAACACAGAGGTGTGAGGTGTTAATTATAATATAATCCCCTACTAGATGTTGCCCTAGTTTAAGAGTGAATTAAGATAAAACCATGCGTCTCAATTTCTCTTTCTCGCTTTTACTTTCTATTTTCTTTGTGATTGTGATTATGCAGCGAATCCTAACACCAACTACATGTGAGGGGAGGGTTAGCAGCCTCCTACATCGCCTTTTCGGTACCATCTTCCTTAGTTAAGTTTTATCATGCAATATCATAGGATTTCCTAATTTACATATACATATAGTTTTCTGTTTTGATTTTGGAAACATGAAAATTCCACCGCTTGCCCTCGAGTGAAATCACCGCATCATGGGGCAAATTATGACTTGACTCCGGCGTGCTATATGCAATCGGTGTCATTTAAAAGATATGTAATGTATGTAAAGCAAGTCCAATGGATGAATACTATCCACATCAATCAAACATTCAAATGACAATAAAAATAAGTAGGATGATTCTAGTCCAAACAGTTTATACAAGCTATACACATCTAGTCCGACATGTAAAAGGACAACACATCTCATGTATAAAATAAAATAAAAATTAAAACAACGGGGATGAATTCAATTCCATCAAAACGGCATATGGTATAATGTCAAATCTGTACACCACATGTGCTAATTGTAGGGTTCATCAACAAAAACCAACGCAGCGGAACATAGAACCCTAGACAAGATCCATGTGTATATTGAAATCGAAAGGGAATTTCGAAGCGTACATCTTGCAGATCAAAGATAAATCAACAACTGATTGTGTCTGGATTAGCGCCCCAAGTGTTGCGCCTCTACCGGTATCCACACACACGAACGGAATTCTCCAACGATCCACGTGCTAGCGAAAGATCTTGAAGTTTCTTTCTAGAACGCCTTTTGATTTTCGATACTGTATTGAAGAAAAAAACCCTAGACAGAGAACGATTCTCAATCTATTTATACAGTCTCATTATCCAGCGGGTTCAAAATAAGTGGGCCGCGCAATTTGGGCCTACGTTTAATCGTTATCTCATAACGCGCATGACCGCATAAATAATTTAAATAAGAGAATAAATTAAAATCTACTTCTTAAGTAGATCAAGGCGTACAGAAAATATTAAGTCCGTTCGCGATTGTGTGCGATCCTGTAGGTTCACTAAACATTAGCAGTGTGCTCAAAACCCTTTTGGCCCACAAGTCATAAGCGGTCTCTAGCAAGACATTACGACTACCCAAGTATAGTGAAGGTCGATTTTTCCGACACAACCTAATCCACAACTAATATTGGAGTATCAACATTGATTGATTCCTAGGGCAGACCACTAACAATCTCCCACTTGCACTAGAACCAATTATATAAACTAAGTCCCTTTGTCACTTGATTTCCGAGTTAAGCATAAGGCATGACAAGTGTCATCCTTATATAGCTTAAACTCATTTTCCTGATACCGTAGTTAGACTGTCAAAACAAGTAGTTGACTCTTCAACTCACTTGAGCATGGCCATGCATTTCACAGTCTCAACTCTACAGGAGGCCAGGAAATCATACGCTCGTTATATGAGAGGGACAAATTCCATCTTGTCTACTCACATCACTTAGCACGATTCATGACATGCCCAGCCATTACCTTTATAATCACCTGTTACGGCTGACGTTTGGCAATGTTAAAGCATGCCAATCCACATCTAGTAAACCATGGCAAACTCAAGTCAAAGGACTATACTCTATAGTTGTGATGAGAAATACTAATTACATTATATAACAATCCTACAGTATTCTCATAGTGGGTCTGTCCAATACAATGTTCTCTAACATGTATTCCATGTGATCAACTTTATATCTCTATATTCATGACTCTCTATATTCATGACCCGTGAAACTTGGTCATCAATTAACTCACATGCTAGTCTCAAACACCATTTGCTTCCCAATGCACAATGGCAATTGACTAGGGACATTTAGAATATTAATATCCACTCTATTAATAGAGTTTCACAATCAAATCACGTATTTGATTATCTATCAAGGATATTCAATATTCAGGGGATAAAGATTTCACATTCAATTATATACTAAAATTAAATCGAAATCAAATATAATATATATTATTAATGAACAATGAAAATGTATATCACATATACTCCTACTCATATCAAGACCAATCACTAATGTGTCTAAGGCCTAAAGCGTTACAATGACGCTCATGCTTAGATTGTGGAAGAGCCTTCGTCAACGGATCAGCTGTATTCAACTCCGTTGCAACTTTGCACATCTTGACATCACCTCTTTCAATGAATTCTCGAATGAGATGATACTTCCTGAGTATGTGTTTGGTCTTCTGGTGAGACCTAGGCTCTTTACCCAAAGCTATGGCCCCATTGCTGTCGCAATAGAGGGCCGTTGGATTTGAACTTGTGGGATTGATTCCCAATTCTTCTATGAATTTTCGAATCCAAACAGTTTCCTTTGATGCTTCTGAAGCAGCAATATACTCAGCTTCTGTCGTAGAATCTGCAATAGTGTCCTGCTTGGAACTCTTCCAGCACACCGCTCCACCATTCACGCAAAAGACAAAACCTGACTGCGATCGAAGGTCGTCTTTGTCGGTTTGGAAACTAGCATCAGTCTAACCACTTACAGTGATCTGTTCCTCACCTCCATAGACTAAGAATAAATCCTTAGTTCTTCTCAAGTACTTAAGGATATTTTTTACAGCAATCCAGTGATGTTCCCCTGGATCTGACTGGTATCTACTTGTCATGCTCGGCGCATAAGCAACATCGGGACGAGTGCACAACATAGCATACATGATGGATCCCACAGCTGATGCATAAGGAATCCTACTCATGCGGTCTCGCTCATCTTGTGTTGAAGGGCACTGAGTCTTGCTAAGACTTATGCCATGTGTCATCGGGAGAAAACCTTTCTTGGAGTCTTGCATATTAAACCTATTGATGACTTTGTCAACATATGTACTTTGACTCAGTCCAATAAGTCTCTTAGATCTATCTCTATAGATCCTGATTCTCAAGATATAGTTTGCCTCTCCCATATCCTTCATGGAGAAAAAATTTCCTAGCGATGTCTTAACTGACTAAAGCATAGGAATGTCGTTTCCAATGAGTAGTATGTCATCTACATACAACACTAGAAACACAATTGCACTCCCACTATACTTCTTGTATACACAAGCTTCTTCTTTGTTCTTGATGAAACTAAACTCTTTGACAGTTTCATCGAAACGAATATTCCAGCTCCGTGATGCCTGCTTCAACCCATAAATAGAACGTTGAAGCTTGCATATCTTTCCAGTATTATCTGGTGATGTAAAGCCTTCAGGTTGTGTCATGTACACATCCTCCTCTAGATTTCCGTTAAGGAAAGCTGTCTTTACATCCATTTGCCATATCTCATAGTCATAATATGCAGCAAACGCTAGAATAATTCGAATGGACTTAAGCATGGCCACTAGAGAAAAGGTCTCGTCATAGTCAATACCATGAGTTTGTTTAAAACCTTTAGCTACTAGCCGTGCTTTATAGATGTGAACATTTCCATCCATATCGGTTTTCTTCTTGAAAACCCACTTACACCCTATAGGTTTGACACCTTCGGATGGATCAATCAAAGTCCAAACTTTGTTTTGATACATTGAGTCCATTTCGGATTTCATAGCCTGAAGCTATTTATTGGAGTCTGGGCCCATCATAGCTTCTGTATAGGTCGTAAGTTCGTCATTTTCTATTAACAATAGATGGCGATGTTCTGTCACGTGAAAACCATATCTCATAGGCTCACGATGTGTTCTTTCAGACCTACGAACTATAGGTGTCACGGGAGTAGACTCTATAACTCTTTGTAGATCTAATTGAGGTTCCTCATGAATTGGAATACCCTCTTGTGGTACAATAACTTCTTCGAGGTTTACTTTACTCCCACTGGTTCCTTTAGTAAGAAACTCTTTCTCTAAAAAGACACCATTTCGAGCAACAAACACTTTGTTCTCTGATGGATTGTAAAAGTAATATCCTTTTGTTTCTTTAGGATATCCCACAAAGAAGCATTTATCATATTTGGGTCCAAGCTTATCAGAAAGTAAACGTTTTACATAAGCTTCACAACCCCAAATCTTTAGAAAAGATATACTAGGAACTTTTCCTGTCCACATCTCATATGGTGTCTTCTCTACAGCTTTTGATGGACTTCTATTTAGTGTAAACGCAGCTGTCTCGAGTGCATATCCCCAGAAAGATAATGGAAGATCTGAATGACTCATCATTGATCGAACCATGTCTAACAAAGTTCGATTTCTCCTCTCAGAGACACCATTCCATTGTGGTGTTCCAGGAGGCGAGAGTTGTGAAACAATTCCACACTCTTTGAGATGGTCATTGAACTCTTGACTTAAATATTCTCCTCCTCGATCAGATCGAAGAGCCTTGATATTTTTGCCAAGTTGATTCTGTACTTCATTTTGAAATTCCTTGAACTTTTCAAAGGAGTCGGACTTACGTTTCATCAAGTAAACATATCCATATCTACTGAAATCATCAGTAAATGTAATGAAGTATTGATAACCTCCTCTGGCAGTAGAACTTAGTGGTCCACACACATCAGTATGTATAAGGGCCAATAATTCTTTCGTCCTCTCACTTTGATTAGTAAAAGGAGCTTTTGTCATTTTTCCAACTAAACAAGATTCACATGTATCAAATGATTCAAAATCAAATGAATTTAATAGTCCATCGCTATGAAGCTTGTGAATTCGTTTCTGGTTTATGTGTCCTAATCGACAATGCCATAGATAGGTTGGATTCAAATCATTAGATTTAAACCTTTTTGTATTTATATTATAGATTGGCACATCAAGATTTAGAACATATATCCCATCCACAATATGGGCGCTACCATAAAATAATCCATTAAGATAAAACGAACAACTATTGTTCTTTATATCAAAATAGAAACCTTCCTTGTCCAAACAAGAAACAGAAATAATATTCCTGCGTATAGCAGGTACATAGTAGCAATTATTCAGTTCTAACATCATGCCAGAAGGTAAAGCTACATCATATGTTCCTACGGCTAATGCAGCAACTCTTGCTCCATTTCCAACTCGTAGTTCCACTTCACCTTTTGTGTTTTAGTCCCTACACATCCATACAAATGTGAGTACCACAACCGGTATCCAATACCCATGAAGTAGAACTAGTAGTAACATTTACTTCTATAACATAAATACCTGAATCGGAAGTCTCACTTCCCTTTTTCTTCAGATCCTCCAAATATTTCTTGCAATTCCTCTTCCAATGTCCATTCTCACCATAATGGAAACATACAGCATCAGCAGTCGGACCCGGTTTGGTCCTGGATTTGGGTTTGGGCTTAATGCCCTTGCCCTTGCCCTTGACCTTACCTGGCTTCTTAAAGCCTTTCCCCTTTTGAACCATGAGAACATTAGGGGTAGGGTCCTTCTTAATATTCTGCTCAGCAGTTTTGAGCATCCCATGCAGTTCAGTCAAAGACTTATTCAGATTATGTATGTTATAGTTCATAACAAACGTGTCATAATCCTGAGGCAATGACTGAAGAATAATGTCAATAGCCAACTCTTGGCTAATAGGAGAGCCTAGTCGTTCCAAGTTTTCAATATAACCTATCATCTTTATGACATGTGGACTAACTAAGCTCCCACTTGCTAGCTTGCACTTAATTAAGGTTTTTACCGTTTGGTATCTTTCAGTGCGTGCCTGCTCCTGAAACAAATTTTTCAGGTTCATGATCATATCATAGGCATCCACGTTCTCAAATTGCTTCTGAAGATCTGAGTTCATGGTAGCTAACATTAGACATGATGCATCTAATGCATCATCTTTATGTTTCTGATAAGCATTCCTTTCAGCCCTTTTTTTTATTTGCATTCTCACTCCATCATATGCTTTTTCCACATTGATTTCGGAGCACCCCAACCCTTCTTCCCAGTATTTTTCATGTGCAATGATCATGTGGTCATGGATTTATCTATCCTTAACAAAGGCATTTTGGAAAGGTTAGATAGTTTGACATAAAAGCTGTTTCAACCTATCAACAATAACCTTATAGATTATCTAGTAAAGGAAAGTACACAAACCGACAACCCTATAATGAGATACTTCCTTGGGACTTGGGATTTTAGGAATAGGAACTACCAATGCATTGTTGGGATTGGGGGGAAGTGTACCTATTTCAAAGAACCTTCTAATTGCGAAAACAGGGAAAAGACCACCAAAAATTTCAAATTATGTTACCTTATACACATTTACCTTGAATTTTTTTTTATGATACCAAAAACCCCAAATTATGCTATTTGTGACGCATTTACCCCATTGTACTTTAGTTCATGGGTATTTTTATCTTTTTAGCTTTTCTTTTCCTTTCTGGCGAGGGCTGCCCTCGCTCGCCCAGGCGAGGCGACCCTCGCTTGACTCAAGCGAGGACGGCCCTCGCCAGATGTTGGCAAGGGTTGCTCTTGCAAGATCCGGCGAGGGCCGCCCTCACCAGATCCAATGGGGACCGCCCTCGCCCGAGTCCGACGAGGGTCGCCTCGCCACCCTCGCCTGGGCGAGCGAGGGCGGCCCTCGCTTGACGCCATGAAGGGTCGCCCTCGCCTGAGTTGGGCGAGAGCCGCCCTCGCTCGCCCAGGCGAGGTGACGTTGGCGAGGGTTGCCCTAACTAGATCTGATGAGGGCCCCCCTCGACGGAAAGGAAAACAAAAAGGAAAAAGTAAAAGAGATGAAAATGCCCATGGACTAAAGTACAATGGGGTAAATGTGTCACAAATAGTATAGTTTAGAGTTTTTAGTATCACAAAACAAATTCACAATAAATGTGTCACATGTGACATAATTTGGGGTTTTTGGTTGTTTTTTCCCACAAAAATTTTGATTGATCCAAGAATTACCCAGAATTTCCAAATAGAAAAGGCCAGGGAACCCATCAAGACCTGAAGATTTTTGGGAGGCAAGTTGGAAGGGAGCTGTGCCAATCTCTGTACCAGTCACGGCTGCGGACAAGGCCTGGTTCATTTCATCGGAGACCAAATATCAAATCTGGCCCTCCAAGTTCTCCTAAATTCTTGTGACATTGCCATCACTTCATGCTTCTGTTCTAGCCATCTGGTACCATCCATCCTAGCTTGCATGACCTTATTGTTGGCAACTTCGTTGAAAGGATTGTTTGGTGGAAATTTTTCTCATGTTTTTATCTGCAAAAAACAACCGATTAACTTTGGAACGCTGGTGCCAAGCCATTTCCTCTATGTTAGACACGTCAGCAAACTTTTGTTTTAATTTAGCTTTTTCCTGAACATCTTTGTCATCATCTACACATTCATCCGGGACCGCTTACTCCATTCAATTGAAGCTCTCCTACAACAACAAAGTTTCTCTTCAGTATACTTCTAACTTCTGAGTTCTAGGCCTGAGTAATCACTTCTTTGCACTGATCAGAAGTAGTCCAAGCACTTTCAAATCTAAAAATTCTTGGACTCTTTATATCATCAAAGGATATATCAATAATAATAGTGGAATGGACAGAGCACCTAGCAGGATGATAAGAACCTGAGATTTAAGGTGGTAAGCTTTCCGTTCAGCGGTAATAAGAGATCATACTTCTTTCAGCCGTCGAACAATTTCATTCTCCCGGATTGCCTCAATACTCATCACTGTCCATCTTTACTACAGATGCTAGCTTCTCCTCCTACTCATCTAGCAGTATTCTGTTATTGGCAAAGGCCTTCTTGCTCCTTGGTAAGAGCATTCCTGCAGCAACACAGATTTAATGTCACATCTCTAAGACTCACATCCTTCCATCCCACTCCACAAGCAGATTTCACAACTTCTCTGCAGCCTTGATTTGTCAACCACATACTTTCGAATTTGAATGTCTTCTTTACCTAAATATCACCGAAGGCAGTATGTTACAAGAGAGGGCAGTGGTCTGAGCCAAATTAAATGTCAGGAAGCTGGGCTAAAGTTCCTTCCAGCTGCCTGTAGCCAATCCTCTATCTAACCTCTCCCTTACTTTATCATTCTCATCTCTTTTATTGGACCAGGTGAAGCATTGCCTATGAAAGTCCATATCCAACATACCCAGTTCAAAACTAGTCTTTGCAACTTCCCCGTATTCCTGTAAGGCTGTAGCTGATGCCTCTTCCTCTCTTCCAACCCCTTTATTTCATTAAAATCCTGTATGCATAACCATGGATGGACGTTACTGCTAGCCATTGCCTTTAAATTCTTCCAATTCCTCTGTCTCCTTGATGTTTTTGGTTCAGTATAAACCCAAGCAATTCTGTAAACAGAGCACTTAAAATTGTGGTATTAACAAAGTTCTGGTATGCCCATTTCATCTATACTTGAACTTCTTTACAGCACAAAGCTAATCCTCCACTCAGTCCAATTGGATCAACATCAACATAACATTTATTATTGGGGTCCCATACAATTATTATTACCGACCGAATGGGTAGTTATGTGTTTGTGTAAGCTTGAATGAAATTTAATCGAGATTTTGTACCGGATAAAATGCGTGAGCTGTGATAATATTGACCTTGAACATGACAATTTTGATCGGGATTTGGGTTAAGACGATGGATTTATTTGATTTGGCTGAGATTACATCGAATTATTTAATACGAAAGAAAGTAACCAAAAATTATGGAATCACCTCTAATTAAAGTAGGGAAAAAAACGAAACAAATTTTAGATTTTATAATGACCGATTGTGTGATGGCATAGGCCATTCTCTATGGCCGTGTAAGGAAAGGGACCGAAGTGCAACGTTGGTCGACCCAAAGTTGAGTCCCCAACAATATGGTTATATGGCTTAGAAAAATTATTTAATGACAAATGTCTTCCTTATCAATAACATTTCATACCTAACTATTTTCGTAAAGTATGAAAATATTTTTCATTCGTTTATTTTTATAGACGATACAAAGAATTATTTTTTGGAAAATGTTTCCCAAATTTTGAGTTTTTCATGAAATAAACGCACTGTAAGGCTCCATTTGTTTTGCGAAAAACATTTTCCTCATTTTCAGGTGTTTGGTTCACTTAGGAAAATAAGTTAATGGAAAATGTTTTTTTTTTGTAATTACCTCTTTTAAAAATCGAAAAACATATTTCAAAATATGATTAAGTATCAACGCTTGGAACTGAAACTCTATGGTTGTGCACGGAAACCGCAACACTGGTTCCTGATGTTTAGAACCGAGTCTCGAGCGCCCCATGCCCGGCTCTATGAAGGTAGTGATCGGGTCCTCGATGCTCAAGCTTTGATCCCTAGCAGTCAAACCCAGGTTCACAAAGTTTTTGTGCAAGTCCTCGGGGCTCAGGCTCAAGTCCTTGGTTAAAAAATTCATTCTTATAAAAATATAATATTTTAAAAAATCAAAAATTTAATTAATTTTTATTTTTATTTTTCATTCTTCCTTGCCCGATCGCCGGCAACTAGCCACAAGTGAGGGATGAACTCGAGCCTCATCGGCCTTGGGAGAGCTCGTCCCTTGCTTGTGGCCGGCGATCGGTTGAGGAAGAAGGAAAATAAATAAAACAAAAATACTTAAAATTTTGAATTTTTTGGTAATTTCCTAGAAAAATCAAATCAAGTTATTCATACCAAATGGCAGAAAATATTTTCTAGTTCATTTTTTGGTTTCAGCCAAACACCAATAAATTTTGTCATTTTCCTCTAAAATGACTTACTGGAAAATATTTTTTGGAAATGTCACAATTTTCATGAAACAAACGGAGTCTTAAGGTATATTTCTTTTGCTGAAAACTCGATGATAAAGGAGCAAAAAGCATTTTTTAAGAATATGGTTAGTTTTCTTTTGTGTGATAAATGATTAAAAACGTTTTTTGATATTTGGATCTCATTGGAAAATGATTTCATTCTCGTGACCATTTTCAAGAAAAAAATTGAAAATTGAAATATTTTTATTTTTATTTTTAAAAAAATTATAACTTCTCAATATTTTTTAATTTTCTCTTTTTTAATTTTTCTTTTATTTTTTTAATTCAAATTTTCAATTGTATTTCCTTTTTCTTTTTCCTCCTTCCTTCGCCACGACTGACCGACGACGGCCACAAGCAAGGTCGAGGTGCGAGCTCGCCAAACATGGTGAGGTTGAGCCTTGCCTGAGGCCAGGGAGCTTGAGCTCGCCAAATCCTAGCGAGGTCGCGAGTAGCCAGACAGCACCTGTAGCTTGTCGCCAGTCATTGTTAAGGTTGGCAACTGGCGGAACAGGGAGAAGGAAATAGAAAAAGAAAGAAAAGAAAATAAACAAAAAAACAAAATGAAATATTAAAAAATTCGAGAGGAGCAATTCTAGAAAAGTGTTTTTACCTCTTTAAATTTAGGAATTTACTTTCCTAAATTTATGCATGAATATTTTCGTTGACCGAAAAGTGTTTTCAATTGACTTGTCTTTTTCGGCAAATCAAACACATGAAAGTCCGGAAAATCAATTCTCAAAAGACTCTTTCCTCCAAACAAACACACCCTTGTATACCGATGCTTTTTCCCATCCACGCTTATATAGCCACATTGTTCTAGAACGAAATGATTCTTAAAATAAGCAGCTTAAATTCCCAAAAGTTTGTCTTGCTCTTTTTTCTGTGGCAAAGAGGAATACAAATTACTTTGGCTCGCACTGTACGTGTTGGCAAGTTGGAAGGCACTCGGGTGCTGCTTATGTAACAACTATTTCATCATTGTCAAATTGGCACTGTTTTTTCGACCAAAAAAAAAAATTGGCGCCGTTTCCTCTATGTAGATATGAAAACTTTTCATGTACATGATGCTAGTTCACTGAGAAATTTATCCTGGATTTTTGTTTTCATGGATTCTCATTCTTGTAAATGATTCTATGGGGGTGGTACCTTCTTGCTACCTATCCAATGAATCTTTCGTTAAAGATATAAATGACATCTTTCTGCGCCAAAATCTGCACCTTTTAGTCATTGAATATAAGGGTCTACAACATATATCGATTCACATGCTGGATGCATACATTATATGAATGGATCTTGTTATGTGTTTTCTAGTCGTCTTCTACTCAAGGACGGTTCTGCTGTCCCATTGAAATCTACAGATTTTTTTTTTCTAAGCTTGTAGATTTTGAAAGAGTCGATAAGCATAAAAAAAGTTTTGTTAGTAAAAATAATTGTCGATCACTAGATTTTTGGTAACCTTTGTTGGTTTATTTTTCAACGCCTCAATCTTACTTACTCTTTTATGAATTACCATTCTTTATTTGTGCGACTTAGTAACTTTTTCTGATTAGAATACAAATTAATTTTGTGTTATTGACTCTCATTTTTGTTGCTTACAAAAATTTCTTCAGTTATTTTTAATTTAACAGCATTAGTTTTTTTACAAACTTTTATTTATCTTCCTTAAAAATGCCTTAAATTTATGAATAATCATAGTTATCCTTTTCCCATTAGATCACCATGTAATTCAAGTTTGCCAACTTTTATTTAAGTTGCATATTGGCAATTTTTTTTCCTTAAATTCTATCGATTTTTATTTCCTTACTTACCAACTCGCTAAATTAGAGTGATTATCAATTTTTTTTATTAAATTATCAACTGGTTTAGCATTACCAACTTTTATTTAAGTTAGTTACCAATGTTTATTTGGTTTTTCTAAATTTTCAACATTTCTTATTTCTGACCAAAGAATACTTCTCTTATCTTATTTTGAACAAAATTTCATTTGCATTTTCACTTGCAAGTACCTAATCAAATTTGCCAACGATTATATGAAATTAGTGAACTTCATGAGAGAGGTAGAAAAATTTGGATTAGTGATGGGTGACTTTTGTAAGAGAAGAAAGCCGAAACTCGCATCCACAAAAAAACTGAGCAAAGAAACCTAAAAAATGGGTTCCCCTTTTTGGTTTTGTGTATATTGCATACAATACAAATAAGTACATAACCATTTGAAATACGGAAAAGTAAATGCCGGTTGTACTGTCGAGTGACTTTAAATGATACTAGGTGATCGATTACTAAGTTGTATGGGCAGAAAGATTAAGGTTACTTGTTTGCCTACTTCCTGTTGCCTACAAAAAGTGGCAAAAAAGGGTATTAGTGATCAATGCCCCTATGCCTGAGTTTACTATTTTCTTCCTTGGTATAAAAAGATCAAGGTTGCTTGTTTGCCTACTTTCTCTTGCCTTTGAAAGCAACAAGAAAAGGGCATATGTGATCAATGCCCCTTTGGAAACTGCTTGTTGCATAAAATAGACTTGTACTCGGATTGAGTTCAACATAAAAGAGACAATACAACAAACTCTTCACTCAAGTTTCAAATTCTTTCCTTTACTTCCATCACTTCCACCCATTGCAGCGTATTTCTTCAACTTCAGGAGATTGAAGCCGAGAGCAATGGAGATTGAATGTTCTTCAGCCTTCAATGTTCTGCCTAATAATATAGTGGTGGATATTCTTGCTCGTGTCGCCGCCAACTCTATGGACGATTTCTTCAATGCGAAAATAAGGTACTAATCTAATATACTCCTTCAAAAAGTATTCTAAAACAGGTGATTAATCATGAAATCTTATTCTGGTCAATATTTTGTCCTAGCAGTTGCAAAATCTTTAACAAATTAGCTGAAGAAGACTACATATATCAACAAATATCAATCGACAAAATTCCGGACATAATGTGGCGGCATGCCGAGGAAGGCAATGCCTTCATTGAGAGGTGCATCAAATGTGATAATTTGGAGGCTTTGTACATGGAAGGACTAGTACGTGTCTAATTACATTATTTGTCTCTCTAATTTATTCCCTATATTTTCGTTCAAAGCTAGAATTTGACCATCAACAATTTGTATATGTTGCAGAAAAAGTATGTAAGTCTCGGGAAGGTAGAGCTAGGAATGGAGCTACTGAAGAGGGCCACGCAAATCGGGCACTTTGGAGCTTCCTATGCCATCGGACTCCTCCTTGTTGGCGAGGATGGCGAGTTATTGGAGGAAGGAGTTCGACTGTTGAGACAAGTCTACGTGAGCGGGCGAGTGGTGGAATGCCGCAAGAAGTTTCTCCACGTTGTGCACATCTGGTCGAAATATGCATTGTTCTTCAAAAAAGAGCCAACTCGCTATTACTGCCCGATGGAGACCAAGCAACGCAAGAAGAGAGGATGGGTGTGCGACATCGACCATTATGATGACACCGAATGCGAACAATGCATTTGCCGAGCGGAAATAGAGATCCTCTGCGAGTATCGCAGACGGCCGTGATTTCGAGGTTTCATTACTTGGTGCATGATACACTCACATACCGTCGAAGCAAGAAGGTGTAAGAGATTGTGCAAATTATATGTATTGGCTTCGATTAGTATGACGTTGTGCGTTCGAGGGCCCCCAACCAGTCCAAGGTTTGGGCCCTTTACGAGGGATTTGCGTGTTTTTTTTTTTTATATATAGTTGCATCTTTCTTGCAATATGTTTTATCCGGGCTCCATCTGTATTTTTTGTGCTAATGAAATATCAGTATAGTGATTAGTTTTGATTTCTACTGGTAATAAACCCGTGCCTCTGGCACATGGAGAATACATAATAGTATTAAATAAAATTATTCCGATCAGACTTTTTTCTAAGATCAAAAGATATATCATGAAAAATCTTTTAATAAAAATCTAGAAAGGGAAAATAAGTGTGTGTATATAATGAGTTCAGAATTCACATTTTTATTGTTTTTCTCAACAACAAAAAAAATGTTCTAAGTGTTATAACAACGTATCGTTGAAATGCATTTCAGATCTCTATTAGAGGAGAAAATCTTTAGTAGTATCTGCACGCCACGTCAATTGATGATGTGTCGTACATTTGCTTAGTTGGATTCATTTAGAAACGATACGTGGCGAATATTTTATAATGAAATAAACACATCTGAAAATTGGACTGCTGTCCATAAATGCTTATAGCAGCTTTTTGCAGCAAAAAATTTGAACGCCCCGTCCAAAGGGAGAGAGAGTTTCTCCTTCTTCCTTCCAATGCTTTTCTTTTCAAGGGAGAGAGGGTTTGTCCTTCATCCTTCCTTCCAAGAGTAGCTCAATCGAACTCCTTCGTCTTCGCTCGACCGCAGCCTCGAAGACTTCCATTTTCGCGAGTACCGCCACTCGAAGATCTCCACTTTCGCAAAGACCGCCGGTCTACTGTCACTTCGAAGACCTCCATTTTAGTGAGGACGGCTGCTTAGAAGACCGCCGCTTTTGCTTAGAAGGCCTCCTTGAAGCGGCGGGAGATGTAATACCCAATCCTGGACTTCGATTTCCAGGTTCCGCATGCTGATTATGAATTACGGGGTGGGTGTACATACGAGCTTCCAACGTTCAAGAAAGAGAGAGATAAGCAATGGGGAAAAGAATGCAGGAGAAGTAGGAAAAATTTCAAACTTTTTCCTCGTCTTTTTGCCTGTACCGTCATTAGTTTTGATCATTTTCAGATAATTAGTTTTGACATATATCGCTTATTTATCTTTATAATCTATCTTAGTAATCTGCTAATTATAGCTAAAATACCAACCTTAGCGTAATTCATTATCATTAGCCATTTGCAATTTAGATGTTTTTGTTCTCTTGTCCCTTGCAAAATGAAACGGGAGATAATTTATGGAACTAATTGATAACTATGAGGCATATATCACCAATTTTTTCCGTTCTTGCACGACCTATTATAACCATGTACAATGACTGCTTGGAGTGTAATATGGTTTTTCGTCACAAGTCAGCACTTTAATGAGCAACGAGTTTTGTTATATTGGACGATGAGAATTGGATTTGATTGCAACATTTTTTTAAAAAAAAAATTTAAGATTGGGTTGCCACCCTTTTTTTGATAAGTCGAGGATATTAAATTTATTTCGGACCATGTATTTAACACTATTATCGTCCTGTTGGAAAATCACTAAATAATTAGGAAGTTTACTAGTAAAGTTTGTGTGAATAATAGTTTATTTATTAGGTTAATAATGTTGATATATTCTTCGACCAAAAATCAATATTGATACACTCAATGAAAATTTAAGAACCCTCTTTTAAGTTCTTGAACTGATCCTTCAATTCGCCTACGGCCAACCAATCTTCTTAAAATGTTAGGAAGTAAAGGCTTTTGGTCATCCTTTTCTCTGGTTGTGTTTTTAGCAGTATCTTCAATATCAGTAGCCTAGGGCAAGTTCCTAAGTCCACCAACTCAGAAAGCTGCCCCGAATCAAGATGCACCTACCAATGAAGTTACCGAAAATTTGGATATAGTACGTCTGCCATGTCACATAGATTATAGATGGAGTGGACCAATATTTGTCATTACAATCGTTCGACAAAAGTTAATGTACTATAAATCGAAGAGAACTACAATTGAGTTTCAAAACATCATCCATTCGTTTAGAGCCCAAATAACCTGACAGTGAAGCTTTTGTAACGGTAGAAACGGTTAAATGTTAGCCACGCTTTTTCATGAAAGAAACCGAAAGAATTGTTCCTTCAATTTCAATTTTTTTTTTACTTCCCATGGCTTCTTATTTTCCTGGCTCAATTTAGGTTTAGATTAGAGGATTTAAAAAGGTCCAAAAAGCACTAATTTGAAAGGGAAACTCTCATAAATCCAATGAAGTTTTTTTGAATGTGAAGTATGAAAAAAAATTAAATACTGAAATATAGACAATCACAAGTAGAAAGATATTATTTCTAATTAAAAAAGATTCCAGGATCAATCTTAGATCACATGAGCCAAAGGTAAAGTTAAAAATTAAAAAAAAAGCATTTTTGATCGAATTCCATATTAAGTTTATTTTTGAGTTATTAATGTTTTAATTTAAAACCCTTTGAATTTACCTTAAATCTATTTTTTTAACCGGTCAAGCGAGCTTCTTATTTTTGACTCAATCAAACTCATGTGTTCAGTTGAATCGCGGAAATTAAGCAAAATCGTGGTGCAAAAGATTTGGCCAGATAACAGCTCACAAGGAGAGATTGGAGGGGAGGTGACAAAAACGACATCCGCTCCAGTTCTCATTCCACCGTGACTCCACCGCGAGCTTCGTCACGTCGGTCATCCTCCAATACACACTCAAATCTAGAAGATTTGAACGCTCTAAATCTTACAAGGTTAAGCATTTCATATCATATAAAAATTTTGAAAAATGATATTAATATATATTTTTACCAAAATTGGCCAAACTTTAACCAGACATAATCTTTTTATTTGACGTCTTGTTGACTCGATTTGTGCACCTACGTGAACCTTGTGAGCCAATTGTTTAAAAAATATGATTCGGTTTAAAATAGATATTGGGATCACAAATTTTGATGATTGACTCAATTTTCTTAATTGAATAGAATGATGATCAGATAGAGATAGTAACAACAAGCATTGAAGAGGCACCTGGAACCAGTTCCCCCTTAGAGTTCGGCTAAAAAGAAGTGATTTCTCTAGTTTTCCGTAAACAGGTTGATTTGTTTTTTTGTTTTTTTAATAATCTGATTTTTAGAGATTAATAGGAAACTTGATTGCCAGAGTTGTTTCCTTGTTTGGAGCTTAGGTGTCATGACCCTTCTTTTTCCGTCATGGGAAAAAGGAACGGGTTTAGGTGGTATTGCCCAAAAAGGCGGACCGATGGCCCATCGATCTAGACGCGAACTCTCCCCAAGTTCATACCCTGCGCAACGTTGGATTTCATTTTGAATTCTCGATAACTTAAGTACTTCTAGGAGTCGCCACTAGCCTATTGGGGTCGGCTAGAAACCAATCAAGACGCGGGAGTGTCGCCCTGATTCCTACGCAACCAGAGGTTCTAGAGCCGGGGACTTGTTTACACTAACATTTCTATTAGCGCCCTTTCGGTACCCAACTTGAGAGTGCATTATCTAAGTGGTCATGCGATCTTGATCACCAATTATAACCCTATGATATCAAAGCCGCTAAGTGTCCTTGCAAATGTTTTTGTGGGATTATTTTCTTCAATGTCTAGATTAATACTAACCTAATTTAGGAAAGAAACTAACACTCAAATTATTGAAAAAAGCAGAGCGATAAGTAAACATCCAAGAAATTGAAATGACTTGAAAATAAATGCGGAAGGAGAAAACCTGATACAAGTCGGGCAAATAATATTACATGGCCTCGTTATCATGCCCCGGGACAGGACCCCCATGAGCAAAATGAGAATTCAAATATGCATGAAGTTACTCTAGCTACACAAAACTATTCTAAGTAATTTTAGTCTATGCAAAATGGATTTTTTTTTGTCGTAAAAATGGTAATAAAATACCAAAATAGCATTAAATTAGGAAAATGACTTTATAAAATTAGGAAAATCTCATAAATTTCATTTTTTGCATAATTTGATGCTATCCAATTATTTTTCATTTTTTTTGAAATTTTTTTTGATTTTTTTTTGATTTTTTCTTTTTTTTAAATTAAAAAAATAATAATTCCCTAAATTGACCTATGCTCGGTTTACGTGAACATGAAACAACTCAGAATATGAACATTACGAGAACCGGGCTCAAATCAACCGTTTCAAGATCGAAGCTTGGTTTGGGGCATTTCGTTGAGCATTTGGTGTGCATAAAACTGCCCCAAATGGCTTCCTCAAGCCATACTCGTGGCCTTCAATCTCACTCCGTGTGTAATATCAAGTGGAACCAAAGTATCAAGGTTATATTATCACATGCAAAGAACAAGATCAGCTAGAAATCACATCCTAAAACGCACAAGAACCAAGTTGGAATCGGCCTCCAATATGTGGGTTCGGGCTATTTTTGCAAATCTGGATTTAAATCCAGGTCAAGCAAACCTGTTGCATGCCCAGGTTTAAGCCCCGAAACTCATCACGTGCAAGATCTATGGGAAACATCACTTCATCCAAAAGAATGTACGTAACATCTACTTTTAAATAAAACAAACATCATGGAGAATGATCAAGTGAACACGTCGAAACAACCCCTCCAAGAAGCATACACGCATGGTTCACAGTGACTAGCCATGCATCAATGTGGGATAGCTTGGCTTTTTACTCAAGTTGCAAGCCATCTCATGGTTCACACGGGGCTTCAAAGACCAGACCAAGTGGATCTCAGCATAACTTGTACACCCATATAACGTTCATCAAGCTCATGAAAGTAGAAAACGCATGCAAAGGGGAGTAGCAAGTCAAACATATAGGGCTCATGAAGGGGCTCCAACACTAAGAAAAATTCCAGCCTCAGAAATCAGTTCTCTGGGCTGGTTTTCTCTTGATTTTTCATGACTAAAACATGTTCAAAATTGAACAAAAATACATGTAGGATACTCACCTTGCTTCCTAGTTTCTCTTTGAAGTATCCCTTGGCCGAGGGAACCAAAAACTTGTCTTCGAAGGGCGCAGGGAACTAGGCTTCTTCAAACTGGAAAATGAGATCTGCAAAGAAAGAACTGACAACGAAGGTTTTTGTTGGTCTCCAAAACCAGAATCAACGACCTTGTTTTCTAACTAATTTGACACCAACCCAAACTAGATATATTCTAGTTTAATTTCCAAGTCACTGGTATCCTCATATATTCCTCATGTCTCTCAAAAACTCCCACTTTCCCTCACCAGTAACCATCTGACTTCAACACTTACAAGATTTCTGGATTTTTCTCTTGACCCGAGAATGGGCTGCTTTTCGAGGGGATTTTGGGTGGCTTCCCGACATCCATTTGGGACGTGTGACCAATTGTTGGAAAGCTCTTTGAATGTAGTTCCACTCTCTAGTTGAAGGTTTTGGCTAATTTTGGCTCGAAGTTCACGAAAATCTCACTTTTCTCTCCAAAAGCCAGTCTGAAACTTTTCTGGGTTCATTTTCTGTTTGAGCTGCGTCTGAGGGTGAGTTCTTGGAATGACTGTGAGCTCCTCTCTTCTCGTCTCATCCCTTTCTTTTTATCCCCCAAAAGAACGTGCTTCAGAGATCCTATCCACCAAATCCAACTAGATTTTTAGCCCGTGATTACCCACTTACCAACCCTGCAAACTGAGTCTCTTCACCAACTCTCTGAACCCAAAATCATCACACTTTGTAGCTGTTGAGTGAGCAGGTTTGACTGAGATTATCACGTGCATTCAGCAGCTTATCCTTGGCAAATTTTTGTCCATTTGCACTCCTAATGATGGTCACACACCTCGGCCAGAGTTCACGCTGATCGGTTGGCTGAGTAGGATATGGTGGGACCACAAAGTTGGCTACTCATCAGCCCCGAATTGAGACCAAATCATGGACCGGTTTTTGGAAGCTGATTTAGGTGCTTTAATCCATTAATCTGGTCGGAATTTTTTATCAGTTTGAAATTTGAAGTATATTAGTTTAAGATGATAATCAGAATCTGCAATTTTTCAAGCCCAATTTTGCAGGAAAGTCCCTCAAAATTAGCCATTTTCTTGCTCAAGAATGCCCGATTTGAGCCAATTTAGTCCTTTTGGCTTGATCTGATCAATTTTACCTTGCCCGTTTTCAATTTCAAGCTTGGTTAGGGGTTAAAATGATGATTTAAGGGCTTGGGGGCAAATTTTACAAATTTTGCGATTTGGTCCCTCAACTTTTGAAAATTGCATTTTGGCCCCAACTTGCTGGTTCATTTGCAATTTGATCCCTCAGGTCTCGGCTAGCTACACTCGAATCCTTGGCCCTTGCTCTTCCGTTTTTTTTTTAGGAATAATTCCAAAATATTTTTGTGGAAAAACAAGTTCCAATTTTTCGAAAATGATTTGGGCAAAAAATTTAGGTGTCAACATTAGGAAAGACCCCATTATCATAAATAGAAAACATGTCGGTGGGATTGAGCTTAATAGTTTATTCATGGTACGAAAATAAACTATATTTTGCAGTATGATTATTATTCATGTAATAGGAAAAATTTATTTTTTTAAAACTAATTTCAAATTAGATGGATAAATTATGCATTCCAATATAATTTATTTTTCCATTTTTAAAAAAAATTAAAATCAAGAAACAATAAATCCAATAGAGATAAATGTTTGAGAATCATAGGTAAATTTTTTAAAGATATTTTTTCTTCATCTACTTTTACATATTTTAATTAAAAGAGATAAAGTCTACAAATTGGAACACTACTTGAAAGGCATTCAAAGACAAAATATTTCACCACGACTACAAAGAAATTAATGAAGCGCAAAATATAAGTTCATGATGGTATAAACATTGAATATTTTATACTTGATGGTATGCGATATTGGACACTTGTTGTGTTTTGAACCACAAACCACACTTAAATTTGTAAGTAACTTAGTTTCTCTTTTGGTCTAGTTCTATTTTTATCCTCTACAGTAATCTATATTCAGGAACGACGAGCATCTTTCTCAAGATTTATCAAAAAGGTACATCCACGATCAAGTAATAGGTCTCGAAATTATTGAAAATTTCTATGGTCGCGATTTCTAAAGAAGGTACGTCCACTATAAAACTATTTCTGTGCCTCCATCTTGCCTAAGGTACTTTTAAATTAAGTAACTTCCTTTTATTCTTCTGGTTTGCTGGTTTTGCCGGTTGGCAGGCCAGAGATGCATTCAATATTACTGTTTTTGTATGGTCAGAGCAATATTTCTTCCAACTGTTCGCTTTATGGGATCAAATCTTTAATTGCCAAATCGAGAAATGGTGACCAGAAGAATGGGTCGCAAACATGTGAATCGAGGAGCGTAGCTCCTATTGAGGTCAACTCAGAGCTAACCTATTATTGTAGTATTCAATTACCAATTCTCATGGTAAAGACAAGAAATAATGCAAGAAGAAGGTCCCATGGTTGTGGAAAGTTCAATAGTCCAAAGTTGTGGCGATATCTTCATATGGGTTGATTTGAAGATACTTGATAGAGCAAGGCACGCGATAGTTGACTTCCTTGAAAGGAATCAAGCACTATGCACATCATGCCAATCGAGATGCAACAAGGTTGACGTAAGCTCATTGCTAGCAGAAATCAAGAGCTCACACATGAAAAAAGAAAAGATAATATATCAATTGACATTTGTTTTGTGCATGTGTTGTAAGGGTGTGCAAAACGGACCACCCAATTGGGAACCGCTCGAACCGAATTGGACTGGCTGATTTGGTGCGATTCTTGAAAGTGTCAGTTAGATTCTCGGTTCCTAAAAGTGGAACCACTTTTCGAGCGGTCCGATTCCTGATTTCAAAAGGAGAACTGCACCGACCATATTGGACTGACTACATATCTTTTTTTTTTAATTTCTTCAAAAAAATTATTGAAATGTGAATTAAACCCTAAGTGACCGGTTCCATTTAACCGGACCGACGGTCCGGTCCCCGATTTCCAAAATTGGGAACCGATCCTCCCGGTCCGGTTCTCCGTTCCACCTTGGAACAGGATTGGATCGGACTGGGAATCGATCACCCCTAATGTGTTGTGTCTTTGTGCTGGATTATGTGTAATATGAGAGTTGGTGGGAAGTTTCTAAAAATCTTCCACGGATCACGGTTTTATTGACATATTTCAAGGTGTAAGTGAATTGGTGATGTGAATTGATGGTAGACGGTTTGAGGAGTAGTCCAATATTCGTACATTATAGTCATTCAACAAAAGTTATTGTCCTATAAATCGAGGAGGCCTATAATTGTTTCGAAGCATCATCCATTCGTTTAGAGCCGGATAGCCTGACGACGGGGGCTTTTGTGACGGTAGGATCGGTCAAACGTTAACCACGCTTTTTATGAAGGAAACAGGAAGTTGGATCCCCAAGTTTCAATTTTTTTCTTTTTTGACTTCCCATGCTTCTTATTTTCTTGGCTCAATTTAGGATTAGATTATAGTATTTAAAAAGGCTCAAAAGCACTAATTTGAAATGGAAACTCTCATAAATTCCAGTAAGTGAAATTTTTTTTAATATGAAGGATAAAAAATAAATTAAATACTGAAATATAGATAATCACAAGTCGAAAAATATCAGCACTAACTGTACGGAAATCATTAATAATAATCTAGTAGACAAAAAAAATTACACTATTGATTCGAATCTCATAGATGAAGATATGCAATGACCTAAAAAAAATTACAAGATCAATCTTAGGATCACATAAGCCAAAGCTAAAGTTACAATAAAGAAAAAAGGATTTTCGATTGAATTTCATATTAAGTTTATTTTTGAGTTATTAATGTTGCAATTTAAAACCCTTTGAATTCACCTTAAATCTTTTTTTTAATTGATCAACGAGTCTCTTATTTTTGAATCATTCAAACTCATCTATTCAGTTGAATCGCCAAAATCAAGGAAATCGTGGTGCAAAAGATCTGGCCAGATAACCGCTCGGAAGGAGAGATTGGAGGGGAGGTGACGAAAACGATATCCACTCCAGTTCTCATCTGTGCGCGGCGTTCTTCTGCCGTTACTCCACTGCGAGCTTCTTCATGCCGGTCATCCTCCAATAGACACTCAAATCTAGATCCATTGCCGGGACCATCATCTCCACTGAGTCCAGTTCTCAGAGAGCTCTAAAACACTTCGTTTTGCGGATTTCTTTCGTTCGCAAACCGTCACAATCGCTATCAAACGTTGTCTGCAGCCATCGTCTGCTTCACGTTGTTCTTTGATATTTGGTCGAGAGAATTCAAGGAGGTCTATTCTCGCTAGAAGTTTCTGGCGCTCATCTTCCCCGGGGACGCTCTCAAGAATCTGTCGTGCTCGCTTGACTAATAATCGCGATCAAAATTCCTCCTGAGCAACGTAAGACTCGAAATGCTCTGATTAGGTTATTTTGCAGACGAAATGTTAGTTTGAAGTCAGATGTTGATGTTTTTTCAAAGCAATTAGGGTTGGAACTAATTTTCATTGATAGGAATTAAAACCTTTTCAAGAAATACTTTGGATTGAAATGTAGACTTATTATTGCATATGGAATTGTTTTCCGCGATGCTCACCATTTTGTTCGATTAAATGCACGAGTTAGATCTATGGCTGTGACTATAAGTTCCTTTAGAAACCAATCCAGCATATCCTAGATGATTTTGTTAAAAAAAATGTTGATTACTAGATATGTTTGCTAAGTCAATTTTCTGTCAATCCAGAATTTCTTTCACATACCGGTGGATTTGATTTCCATTACATTTTGTCGTCTTCGAGTACATTACTGATTCCTTGTTTCTGCTGTTGTTGTGTTTGCATGGTTCGTGTTAAACGGTGACTGTTTATGACAAAACGACCGGAGTTGAGATCGTGCTCTTCCTTGTGAAGGTTTCACCGCTGTCTCAGTAAGTCATCGGTGATTGCTATTGGAATTGCAGTCCGCAAACGGTGAGGGGGTAGTTCTTGCGATACAAATAAGAAATCGGCAAACGAATATATGGTTGATATCTTGACGTTCCAGTATGATGAGCTTTGAGTTTTGATAATCTGGTGTGGTGAGCTACGTTTTTTTTTTTTGGATCTGTGTATTCCCTGCTTGTCTTGAAGAAGAGGATGAAAGGAATACGCTAAAACAAATATAAAAAAAAAAAAATCAAAGAGAAAAGAAAGAAAAAAGAAAAAAAAATACCATGGGTTTAATCTGTTCATAATAAAAGATGACCTAGGTTTTTTTTTTTAACATGAGCTTGTTACGATTTTAATTGACTTTGGGTTTGGTTTGATCTTTAGAAAGTTTGCGCTTAATTTCACTCAAATAGGTTTTGGCTGAATTAATATTTTTAGTGAACGATTCCAGACCCGTAGGATCAGTCAGCCCATATCCGAGCCCAGCCCAAGTCCTTGTTTCCAGAAAATAAAAAATAAAAAAATATGAAAAGTAAAAATTTGGAAAAAATAGTTAGAAAAGTGCACCTTGATTAGGTTGTTAGATTTTAGCATTAAAATTAATCCAGTTTTGTTTAGTTATAGTTTAGGAATTAGGAAGTTTTGATTTTCTCTAGTTTTTTTTATCAAATATTTTCTCTAGTTTAAATACAGGAAAATTAGTTTATTTAGAAAATTGAATTTGATTCGAACTTAGCTCATGAGAGTTGCTATCCTAGGGCTTAATAACGAGGTCATGTATATTCTTTGCCTGACTAGTATCGACTTAATTACTTTACCGCACTTTACTTTTTACTCTCCTCTTATTATCGCTTTTGATGTGTTTGTTTTAGCCTTCTATGTTGTATCCTCGATTGAGTTTCTCTTATTTTTTTAGCCTAGTTGGATGGTTTGGCCATACACATAAACATTTGTATGGACAATTAACTGGGCAAGAACCTTAGGATTCATAATTACATAAAGAGAGACTAGACATTTTAGTTGACATACAATCAAGTTTAGGTACCGAAAGGGTAGTATAATCAAGTCCTCGATCCTATATCTCCGGTTGTGTAGCAAGTGAGGTATATATACTCTCATACTTCACTTGGTTCTTAGTCGACCCCAATAAATTAATGATGACTCCTCATATAGAATTTTAATAAGGTTAATTGAATCTATATGGATTTCTGACCGTAGTGCAAGTTAAGGGTTTGAGAGAACTCGAACTGATTGTGGATCGTCGGTCTATGTTTGGCATTACCTCTAAACCCATATATCCCCCGACACCCATCGTGACCTCCCAATAAGAAGCTGAAATTGGATATGGTCTCATGAGTGCATGTTCATGGAGCTATAACGGCAAAGAAGAGGAATCGAGGTTACATGCTAAAATTAGTAACGAGGTCAATTAGGAGAACCTTGCTAATGGTCTTCAAGTGCGATTGACGACGTTGGAGCTTTAGATAGGACTTAATCTCCTCGTAGTTCTCGGCTCCAAGACAGAGCCGAAGAGGTGAAGTACACATTGACGGAAAAGCTCAACAAGGAAGAGTTCTTTGCCACGATTGTCGGTCGAAATGACAAGAGGAAATCTCATAATGCTTTGACTAAGAAGATTAGCACCAGTGACGAGATTTGAACCAAAGATGGAGCACTTCGAGACTTTCGACCAAGAAAACAGAGCAACAGAGAGTATGCACGGCAGGTGATGAAATCACCTCCAAGCGATCAATGACATCAGAAAAGATGATGAAAAAGGGCATGAATCTTGTAGAAACTTCTTGAATCTCCTTTTTCCCCCGAGAACAAATTTCTTGAGTTGGTTTTGAACTAAAAAATATCTTCTCCCCTTCTAACAAACAAAACTCACCTTTATATACTCTAATCCATTCAGTTAGATGAGAGATAAAGTTTGTTATCCGTCTTTCTTTGTATGTGCTCAATCCTCAGCGCGCATAATGCTCAACTTTCTCCTTTTCACATGTGCCTTCATCTCCAGCATTTCCAGTGGGCCTAGTTTTTATTTTTCATGGGGTGAGATGTTCGAATGCACAAGAAATGCCCAAACCATGAAAATCTACAGCGTCATCAATCTCATTTTGCATTTTGTATTCTCATTTGTTTGAATAGCAAAGTATATTTTGTCCTATGTTTATTACATCATACCGTCAGTAGCATTAACATTCCTCAAACAGTCATCAATATGTGACGAAGTTTGATCTTCTAAAACATTGTGCTCTAAAGGGATACATCTGATATAGTGCTATTGACCTGCGTCGTTGGGTGGCTTTGGGACAACACACTGTATTCGCTTGTCCTCGTATTTGTGGTGTGGGCACATCAGAGATTCCTCTGGATGTTAAATTTGCTACTAAAGAGCCAAAGATAGTGGCTGGAAAGTGGTGACTGGGGCCACCGATGGATGGGTTCAAAAACCACATTAGATTGTCTAAAAACCCTCATAGGTCCATACTATGACTCTGTTGAATTAGTCGCTACTCTTCATATGATAAAATGGCTTGAAATCGATTCTGAGTCGAGCTTTTATTTGTTGTTGAAGCCATTAATGGTGTATCTCTACAATCGTTCATCTTGTTAACAGATGAACTTGCAATTTTTTAGTCGAAAATTGGTTACATATTTTATGTTAAAGGACTGTTTGAACAAGCTGTAACACATGCATTTTTCGTAATTATGAAATAAGGTTTGTAAGAGAAAGTCTCTCGATAGGTGCAACATTAATAACTCGCTAGAGGAAAGCACACCAGATAGTTCGTAAAGTTTGCACACTGTTCCACAATCATACGTTGGGAATTTTCTGAGCTTGAAAATGCAAATGCTATGCGCAATAATAAACATGATTTGGCGAAAGAAAGAATGGTCAGAGCTCTATGGCACTGCCAAGATATTTTTCGCGAGCTATTTTGGGAAAAATCAAAAGCAAGTAAAGAGTGTCTGTATTAAGAGGATTTTGATTTTTCCCCTAATGCATGCACTCTCTTTATTTGATTAGAGCCTTAAAGTTTGATCATTCTCTCTCTGGCCATATCATGTCTATAATAGCACCTAGCTTTTGCATTTCTGAGCTTAGAATAGGAAGTACTTACTCTCCTGACATTTGACCGTGGACAATGTTCAAACTTTCCAAGCTATCCGGTGTGCTTTCCTCTAAACGGTTCCCGATGTTGCACCTGTCAAGAGACTTTCTCTTGCAACCTTTGTCCTTCATAATTGGTGAAGATGGCTGTGTTACAACTTCTTGCGACAGTCCTTTATCAGGTGAAGAGCAGTGATTAATCCAATAGAGACATAGTTTGCACCTATGAGAGCGTCTATATTTTTTGAGCCTATCCATCGGCGGCCCTGATCGTAGCACTTTCCAACCACTATGTTTGGATCTTTAGTAGAAAGTTTAACATTCAGAGGAACTTCTAAAATGGCCACAAAGAAAGGTACACAAAGTTAGAAATAAAAAAGGAACGTCATTATTATAAATCAAGTTATTGAATATTTGGAAGGACAAGCGAATAGAGTGCATTGTCCCGGAGCTACCCAACGGCACTTGTAAAATGTTCTATCTTGGATATATCCCTTTAGCATAAAGCAAAATAGTTTGGTAGATCAAAGTTTAGTCACATATAGATGAGTGTTTGAGGAATATTGATGCCATTGATGGTGTGATGTAATAAAAATATGACACAATAAACTTTGCTATTCAAACATATGATAACACAATGCAAAATGAGATCGACATCGCTCAAGATTTTCATAATGGTTTGGGCATTTCTTGTGCTTGCGAAATGATTTTCATTTGAAAATCAACTCAGCCCAAGAAAAATAAAAACTAGGCCCACTGGGAATGCCGGAGATGAAGGAGAAAGTTTAGTGAAGATTATTGAAACCTAATGAAAATAAGAAAAATTACAAAAAAAAGATTATAAACCTATTGCAATTGTGCCAATTTGGTTATAAACTTTTTTTATCAATCGAGTTTAAAACTTTTTGCATTTATGTTAATTCAATTCATCCTGCTAATTTTGACTGGAGATTGCTGACATGGACACGAATTATCCTATGTGACATGGCTGGCACTAACATAGACAATTTTTTTTATAGTATTTCAATATTTTTTATTGTAATTGGATATTTCACTTTGGTAGTTTTTTGTTTGGGTGCGCATTGCTTTCAGGACTTATTCCCAAAACACTCGGCGCATTTCTTGTCCTTGTTAGTGCAGTGTAGCCTTCATCAAACCCCAATTATTACTCTCCCCAACAGAGACACTCAAACCAGCTTCTAGCAAAAGCAGAAGGCACCAATTGCACTAACAAGGAAGATCACGGCCTCCCTATGACACTTGGGGGTGACGCATCCTCCTCACTGAGAAATGTTAGTGAGCTGAAACTAGGCTTGGGACTATTTTGTTGTACATACTCGTTGCTTGTACGTTTTGCTCTCATACTGAGATTTTTTCTCTAGTTCTTTTTGGACTTGCAGTTTGGCATTGCTCTATGTGATCAATGAATTGACAAAACAAGTATTAGGATATGGTTCATACTCCCCATCCACAGGAAGGCACAGGGTCCCACTGCTTTTATAGTTTGGGCCCATTTTTTATTAGTAGTTTGGGATTGAGTGCATGAATAGCTACAGAGTATATATAATCTATTTCTCTTATAATTAAGAATTGTAACAAAGGTGGGAGGTTTTAATTATTGTGGGGTTCTCAGCTGAATGTAGCCCCAGTTTAAGAATAAATTAGGATAAAATCTTATATCTCGATTTCTTTTTCTCACATATACTTTCTATTTCGTTGCATTTGTACTCCTAATCCTAACATCAAGAAGAAAAGTTTGCAAGCGTTGGGCAATAACTGTTGTCATGAGCACATGAAGAACTGTCTGAGTTCTGCAATATCTCAGGATTATAGTCTCTGACTTTATTGGTAAGGGATGGTTTAGATAAGAATAGGGAAGAACATCAAGAATTTGAAAATATGTTTTCATAATTTGACAGGACAGTGAAAGAGAATAGATAAGGAAATGTTCTCTCGGATAGATGGAAAATTAGAACTAGGACAAGACAATGTCTTGGAAATAGACAATGACAATCAGTGCCCGAGGGTGTGAATTTGAATCCGATTGCTTCATCTTCATTGCAACCGGTGATGATACTCTAAACTTTGGTACGATGGATACTTCTTAGTTGCCCTCTTCAGTTTCCGTCCCTCATGAAGCTTTACGTTAGGATGGGCTCTCAATGAAACAGAGCCTGAACTTTTCAGATAGCCTGAAGGTACTATATGTCAGTACATAGCTACTTGTAAGTTGAGTCTGATCAGGAAATTGTGTTTATGCGTGGACCACATTATATATTGGATTAAAGTTTAAGGATCATTTTTGTCATTATCCCTTATGTATGTGGAGGCTTGTTTACCATTGAGGATCATCAACAACATACATTACTGATGTACTTTTCTTAGTTTATTAATATTACTGTCTTGTTAGTTTCCATCATTTACTGTCTTTTACCTTTAAATTTGTTATTCATCTTTGTTGTAAGGCTAATTGAGTTTCTATCTGAAATCACCTATAAACCAATTTATAGAAAACCATATTTTTCACTATTTGGGTCAATACCCATTTTTGGTGAAGCTGACTTATTTAGTTATTATCAATCTAGGGCATGACCATCCAGGCCCAGCTACCTAGAAACTCATATAATACTCTGCAAACCTCATGAAATGATTAAGTGCATACATTTGACCTATGCAAGTGGCCATGATGCAAAGTAGTTCGATGGAACTTTAGGAGTTGAACAAATGGCCTTTAGAACGTAAGCTGGAACTCCACCTTACGCCTCCAACCAACTATTCTAACCCTAAGGACTAGGAGACCATTAGACAGACAAAACCAAAATCTATGTATATATGCACTTTGTATCTAGCGTAAAATTTGTCCCTGCGTTGATATTTCTATCATTATAAGAAACTATGCTCATCCAATCTTTTTTATGAAAAGGGAAAAACCAGAAAAAAAAAAACGAGAATTTCACTCGCGAGATGGAGGGACTGTTTAACCTTTGGAATATTAGTAACATATATGTCCCAAATAGTTGGAATCTATGGCTTTGTCGAGAACCGAAAACGAACCTAACGAAGAGATAAAGTAGAAGAGTTCTTCTTCACTATTATCTTTATGAGGATTAACTTTTATCTTTTCTTTGCACTACAAGATGGAAAAGAACAAACATTCTATGTAGGCCGTAGTGAGAAGAAAAGATTCTATATATGCCAAACGTCTGGGATTAAAACACCGCAAGTACCCAAATTTTCGTACGGCGCTTATTTGTGTGTCATAACTTTTTTTTTTCACTTGCTTAAGTGCCATATTGGCATAAAATTATTTACTTGATTACTCATTCTAGTAATTCGTCCTACGTGTCCTTTTAAGTTAAATTTTCAGCCCAACATGGCTTTTTCAAAAGAAATTGAATTCGAACGTGGAAATTCTTCTTCCGACATGGCAAGAGTAAAAAAAACGACAACGTTTCTCTCTCTCTCTCTAAATGCTTCTGTTTCTCTCTCTATGAATGCTTTCTCCATAAAAGAGGATGACTTTTCTCTCTCTGTAAATGCTTCCATTTTCCTTCGGATTCTCAGCAATTGAACAATTGGTTCTTGATCCTTCCACCGCAATGAAACATCTGCGCTTTCTCAAATTTTCTTGACCATTAATCGGTGAAGACTCTCCGTGTTCAACCGCTTTAAGAGCTACGAAGAACTGTATTTCTAAGAGGGGAGTTTGAGTTTTGAGATTGAAACCATACGATATTCGATGCTTGTACCAATGAAGTCCTCTTCTCCTATTTCTGCTCTCCAGGAGCACTTTGAAGAATGCCGAGGTTTGCTTGAAAGCATGATTAGGGCGCTCGAGAAGGTGAAGACGGAGGGCGAGTCAAGAAGATGAAGGTTGAAGAGACCAAAGAGATACCCAAGGTGGAAGCAAAATAATGAGTTCTTGTGTTGGGGTCGATCAAGAGTGAGTAACCAAATTCAGAGGGAAGAGTTAATTTGAGCTGATTAAGAAATTGGAATTAGGGTTCTTGAAGGTCTGTTGTGCCCCAATTCCTTAATTTGGGGCAAATAGATTTCGAACGACGCCATTTAGAGGCTCAAATGCTAACTTCATCTTGTTAGCCGATCACGTCGGAGGTTACATAATAAATTAATGCCACGTGAGATTTTTCGGCGAGACAAATCACTGATGACGCTCAAATGAATCTTTTTTTTTTTAACAAATGAGGTATCTCAAATAAGCGTTGTGTAAAAGTTATATCCTTAGGCTGCAAAAGGTAATCATTCTGTTCCAGAAATCAAATTTTTGCTAGAAATTGATTTTCGGAATTCTTGCCAGAAATTAATTTCTGGAGGAGAAATCTGTTTGATAAAACATGACTAATTCTACTTCAGAAATTGATTTTTGCAACAAAAATCTGTTTTGATTTGTTGATTTTTTTTCACCTAAAAAAATTTAAATTTCACTCAAAGAAGTGGCCACAGGTATTCCAAGTCATTCCGTAAAGTTTTAAAATTTTGATTTTTTGATTTTTTGGATACCTCAAAAAATTTAAATTTCACTCAAAATGGGTGGCAAAAAATGCAGCTATTTTGTGAAGTTTTGAAATTTTTTATTTTTTTGAATACTTAAAAAAATTAAATTTCACTAAAGGGTGGCTACATGTGTTCTAAGCCATTATGTGAAGTTTTAAAATTTTTTATTTTTTTATATTTTTTGAAAAAAATTCACCAAATTTCCTATTGTCCCGAAATCTGACTTTTTTTATTTTCTGAAAATTTTTATGAATTTTTCTCGAATTTTTCGATTTTTATACATTTTCTGAAAAAAAAATTAGTGAGATCTCAAAATGTATTGTAAAGACCACGAAAAAGAGAGAAAATAAGGAGAATGCATTTTGGAAGAGAGAAGCTTCAAAAAGTAGCTTCTCTTTTTCTTGCCCAAAACTCATTCTGGAATCAAGAATGCATTTTAGAATCAAGTATTTTTAATAAACGCATTTTAATTCCAAAATGAAAAAATTGCTCCAGAATGCATTCCGGAAATTTTTTAACAAACGAATTTTTGTTCCGGAATGCATTCTTGAGCAGAATTTCTGCTCCAGAATGAATTTCATGCGCGCCCTTATTTCCCCAAAAGTCCATTTTACCATTTTTAGAAAATTGCTCAATCAAATCAAAAGGGGTAGCTCAAGAGTACGTACCATCTTCAATCATTTCAACTTTAAATGCGTAATTAGGGTTTAATTTGTCACTCCCAAATTCAAACAACGAGGCACTCCACCGAAAGCATTTAGGTGGGCAGGTCTTGACCGAGACGTCGAGTATTGGTATAGAGATGTAATTTTCATAGCCGTGCCGCACAAAATAATGAAAATAAATTCCAATGATGGAAACTAATACAATGAAAAGAGTGGGAATGGACTGGTGTTATGCGCTCATTTGTATGACTTGATATATTTTCGAGAGATTGCAACATTTTTTATTTATATTTTGCTCATCGCATTTTGATTAGGATACAGCCACCGGACACGGTTGGATAGGAAATTCAAAATAAGTAAAAAAGTTGTATTTATAAATGGTGGGATTTAATAAAAAGTGAAGATATTAAATTATAATAATAGTTCAAAATATCTATAACAGTACATAATACATTCAAAACACAGCCTACAGGCATGCTAATAATATTTATGATTTGGTATTTCATTTCTACGCTTCGCCGGTTGGTCTGGGACTACCCACACACCCCTCTTGATCACAATTGCACTCTTTGTATGGCCACAAATGTCTTGTCCAGTCGTTTGGATTATACGCAAAAATTTGCCAACACCATCTACCCACTACACAACGTCCAGGATTTCTTTCATCTCGAACAATTAAAAAATAATGGTGCCTCTTTCTCTTGATCGATTACCCAACTAAAGTACATGAACGTTCAAACCGGTAATATGTTGTTTAGTTGGATAATATAATAGGGTTAATATCACGAAAAATCTCAAACTAGTACAATTGTGATAAATTTATTCTAAATTAATTTTTTTACCACTAAAAACCCCAAATTGATACATAATCACAAATTTAACAAAAAAAAACTACCACCAAAAATCCAAAGCTAGTATATTTGTGATAAATTTACCTTTCATAAAATTGAATTAATATCACAAAAACCTACAAACTGGTACACTTACAACAAACGGAGGGTAAAACTCCAAACTGGTACAACCTTCAACTGTCACGTGTCATCCAACTCAGAAATTTATTGGTAAAATTTAACGGAAATTAATGGAGGGTAAAATTATCATAGATATACCAGTTTAGGATTTTTGGTAGTCAAAAAATTAGTTTGTGGTAAATTTGTTACAGGCGTACCGGTTTAGAGTTTTTTGTGGTATTAACCCTATATAATATGGAGTGTAAGGGTTTTTGAACACGTGAACATCGATTCACGATAGGTATGTGAGTTGTGATTTATGAATGTCTTGTACAAAATAGTGTTAGTGGTCTGCCCTAGGAATCAATCAATGTTGATACTCTAATATTAGTTGTGGATTAGGTTGTGTCGGAAAAATCGACCTTCACTATACTTAGGTAGTCATAATGTCTTGCTAGAGACCGCTTATGACTTGTGGGTGAAAAGGGTTTTGAGCACACTGCTAATGTTTAGTGAACCTACGGGGTCGCACACAATCGCGAACGGACTTAATATTTTCTATACACCTTGATCTACTTAAGAAGTATATTTTAATTTATTCTCTTATTTAATTATCTATGCGGTCGTGCGCATTATGAGATAACGATTAAATGTGGGCCCAAATCGCCTGGCCCACTTCTTTTAATTATGCTGGATAATGAGACTATATAAATAGATAGAGAATCGTTCTCTGTCTAGGGTTTTCTTTTCGATACAGTATCGAAAAGACAACGGCGTTCAAGAAAGAAACTTCAAAATTTTTCGCCAGCACGTGGATCGTTGGAGAATTCCGCTCGTGTGTGTGGATACCGGTAGAGGCGCAACACTTGGGGCGTTAATCCAAACACAATTAGTTATCGATTTATCCTCGATCTGCAAGAGGTACGTTTCGAAATTCCCTCTCGATTTCAATATACACATGGATCCTGTCTAGGGTTCTATATTCTGCTGCGTTGTTTTTCGTTGATGAACCCTACAAATAGATGTTCTCTTTATAGGTGGATCGGGTTGGTTTTTTTTTTATGTTGTCTCCATTGCCAACAATAGCTATTATGTATTTAAGTGGTAAATAAACTTCAAAAATTAAATAAGGAAAATCATCCAAAAACATTCATCCAATTACACAAATAAAATACAAGTACATTTGCAAATTTGAGAAAAACAAATTACACTTGCAAGTTTTCTTGTACTAATTAAAAATACATTACACTCAAGAGAATGTCTAATTAGTTTTGTGTGTTCGCCGATGTGTTCTTAACCATGACTCGGATGATAGAGTAGCATGGTTGTCCTCTTCTTTTTGTTGGGCACGTTTGGTTGGGATCAATTCTTGCAATAACCAATCATGTCCGCAGATGCCCATTATCGATTTCTGCAGTCGACTTGAATTTATTGTCTTCCATAATCCGCTGGCTAGCACTAAATATGGAATCCAATAGTACCAAAGACATCAGCAGGCTGAGTAAGTCACGAGCGATGGTGGAATGAATCATGAATCCACCACTTCAGAACTTGGTCTTTGCTAACTCTTTCAGTATAGTCGGGGTAGTTTGTTGTGAAGCATGTCTTGACTTTGTTGGTTGATGATGACAAAGAGCTAGCGAAAGTTGATAGCATATTCTTCTTTTTACGAAGCAAAGACCATAAATATGACTAGAAACTTCTCAACGAGAGAACCATCTTTGTCGATGGGGTAGTTCTTCGTATTGAATCGATTGGCATGTACATAATGCATCGTTTGGAGTCAATTACTCAACATTGCTAATATCTATTTACTTCCCCTCCCTCATCTAGCTCCAGATTGTCATATTATGGAACAAGGAGAGTCCCGAGCCCCTCCGACTTGAAACCTCCGTTTCAACTTAATGAACAAAAAAAAAGTTGAATTTTCTTGTAGTAATTGAGAATATTTGCCTTCATGGCTAGGACCACTTCGTTGAAGGAGGATTACCGTACTTGTCCACTAATTTAAATGACGTCATGTACAGAAATGGAATGGGACTGTTACTTAGCGGACAATTATCGAACAACAAAGTATTCGATGTATTGCTGAAAACCTACAAGAAGTCCTAAAGACTTGTGCAACCCTCCAATTTTGTTGTGTCGACAGCGGCAGACATGCATATGCGACATGAGTGGTGGCGTACAAAGTCAACATAGCCATCTTCTCGCATGCCTTCTTCAAGATCTTATACATAGAACTCAGCAATCCTCCAATTTTGTTGTGTCAAGAGCAAGAGACAGGCATTTGTGATATGAGTGGTAAAGTACAGCGTCGACATAGCCATCTCCTTGCATGCCTTCTTCAAGATCTTATACATCAAATTCCACCTTATTTTAACATCCAAAAATAAATTCTCGTCTTTCCTTCCTTGTGTCATGTAGAAGACCTCCAACTCCTGATGCCAGAGTGCAGTGGATCTAATACGTTGAACCTACACACGTCTAATAGCGACAAAATCGTAAAACTAACAAAGACTGTCTTGTATGCACAGATTAATGTAGTGGCACACACAAAGTACATGGAAAAAGATCCTATTCAAACAACAGATTAATGTAGTGGCACACACAAAGTACATGGAAAAAGATCATATTCCTCGTTTTCTCTCTATCCCTTTTGTGATAGCTTGCCCTTAGAAACCCTAGCCAACCCAAGCCCTAATCACATGTCCTTAGCTCCCATGGACGATTCGAATCTGCCCCCACCTGATAAGGCGCCTCGCCCTGTCCCCCTTTCCTTCATAGATCCACTCCTGTAGATTACCTACTTGTCACATCCCATTATTGCGCCTTTACCCAAACCCTTCCAGCATAAATGACCATGTTTCCCCAAGCCAAGAAATCTAATCCCAGTGACCATCAGCCTTAGTCGACCCAGTTTCTGCAGAGCTCCCTTCACTCCATTGCCCAAATCATTTACACCCAACAGCCATGGCCAGCTCTCCCAGCCGTATTTAATCCATTAACACCCCCAAACTCACTTCCAATCAGAAATCCCCATCAACTAGGGCCTCGATAGTTCTAATATGGGTGATGATAATGAGAATAACCTAAGAATGGCGGCGCTGTGCAGAAGGATGGGCAATTTGTGGTCTGAAGACGACTTTACGGAGCTGGAAGCTGACATCCCTGAGGAAGAGAAGCAGGAAAGTGAACTTACTCTCTATGGGAAGCTTTATTCTAAACCTAACGTCAATTTTCAAGCATTTCTGAGTACTATGAGGAAAGCATGGAAGCTAGAATCGATAAAATGTGAGTTGATCAAACCTGGTTTTTTCTATTTCATATTCAGTTCGGTAGAAGATAAAAAGAGAGTGCTAGAGACTGGGCCTTGGTCTTTCGCAAGCAACCTCCTGGTTTTGCAGGAAGGAGACCCCGACATTCCAGAGCACTGCTATGAATTCACACATACTGCATTTTGGGTACATTTTTTCGGCCTCCCTAGGGCTCGAACCATTGAAGCTTCAGTGCGTAATATTGCTTCTAAATTAGGCAATGTGGAGGAAGTTAAAATTGAAGCTAGGAACAATAGCTCGCGCAAGAATGGTAAGGCAAAAGTCCAACTGGACCTGTCATGCCCCCTGAAAATAGGTACAGTGATCAACCTGGGAAGGAAGAACTGGTGGCTAGATTTCAAATATGAGAGGCTTCCTCACTTTTGCTACTCATGTGGACACATTGGATACTATGCTAATTACTGTCTGAAGATACCTTATGAGGAGACTGGAAAATATGGCTTGTGGCTTAAAGCGGAAGTGAGAGAATTCAGTCCCTATTGGAAGACCTTTTATGGAAAAATTGAGCCAATCCCAGAGGATGTGGGTGTAGTGCTTGAGACACCAATCCCCCCTGATGATGAGGAACCGAGACAAAACTAGGGACATAAAGGGCTGAGTGATATGACAATGATAATCTCAAATGAAATAGAGCCTGAGCTTGCTGGAGATGTGAGGATGGAAGAATCTACTCCTTCAAACCGAGAAAAAAGAGCACAACAAACTCAGCCCCTATTACTAACCTCCTCAGACTATGAGAAGGGTTTGGGGACTTTGAACAAGGCAAAAGCAGGACACAAGGCCCCGGCAGGGAAAAAACAAAAACATCTCAATCCCTATGAGAAGAGAGGTTCGATAGTGCAATTACTTGATGAGGAGCATCTTTTGGATACCCCAAACCAGATGTGGGAAGGGCTCAATGAACGGGCTCTGGTGGCTAGCCCTATTAAGCCACCAAGGCATAAATGAAGATTTTGAGCTAGAACTGTCAGGGGTTGGGCACACCCTTGATAGTCCAGTATCTTAGAGCCTTAGTGGCTCATGATAGGCCCAATTTGGTCTTCCTTATGGAAACCAAGAATAAAGAAAATGTGGTTGATAGAGTAAGAAGACGGCTGAAGTTCCAATATTCTGTCATCATCAATCCTATAGGAATTGCGAGTGGACTAGCACTCTTGTGGAATGAGGAGGTAACGGTGGAAGAGGAACATAGTTCCAGGGATCTTATTGATATTACCTATAGAGACCCTAGCAGCGGAATTCTTATGAGAATATCCTTTCTCCATGCCTCTACCAACTATCAAGAGAGGATTTGACTATGGCAGACATTGCGCTCAATTCACTTATCCAACAATCTCCCTTGGATATGCATTGGAGACTTCAATGAAGTATTGTATCAGTGGGAAAAGGTTGGAAAACGCAAGGCAGATCGATATAGGGTTGTGGCCTTCCGGAAGCTAGTGAATACATGCTCGCTAATAGATATTGGGAGCAAGGGATGCACCTATACTTGGGCCAATAATCGGGAAGGGGGTGAGCTAGTTAAAAAGAGACTAGACAGGGCCCTTTGCAACTTAGAATGGAGAGTTCAATTTCCAAACGCGGAGACCTTTGCTTTACCTACCATAGGCTCAGATCAGAGCCCGCTTTTACTTTCTCTAAACTCGAACTAGGTGAAAAGGAAGAAGGCGTTCCGTTTCGAAGCACATTGGATAGAGGATATGGAATGTAAAGAAGTGGTCAGAAAGGCCTGGAGTTCCCAGCAAAACACCCAATTTGACATTACAAATAAGACAAGGAAGGTGGCAGCTGCGCTGGGAAGTTGGAGTAGGAAGAAATTCATGAATGCTTCTCGACAGGTTGAATTACTTAAATGGAGACTCACGGAAATGACAAACCATACTGATGGGGGTTCAAATAGCGAGGAATACAAAAATATTGTTAAGCACATTGAAGGACTATGGAGGAGGCAAGAAGAGATGTATTGATTTATGAGATCCAGGATTAACTGGATGAAATGGGGTGACAAAAACACAATTTTTTTCATGCAACGACGGTACAGAGAAGACAACGTAACAAGATTTCTATGTTGCGGCTTGATGACTGTAATCGGAGCCGAGACCCTATGAGACTAAGGCAACACATTAGAAATTTCTACCAGTCACTATATACTATGGTGGGACACAGGAACTTTTAGCCTATAGTAGATCAATGCTCACACTTGGTAAACGATAAGATGAATGAAGCGTTGATTAGGCCGGTCTCTAGGGAAGAAGTGAGAACAGCGGTTTTTCAAATGGGAGCTACTAAGGCACCGGGGCTGGATGGGTTTAATGGACTGTTCTACCAGCACCACTGGTCAGTGATTCATGAGGATATATTCAGAATGGTTGACACCTTCTTTAGCCAAGGTAAACTCGACCCTCATCTTAATAAGACTTACATTAATCTCATCCCCAAAGTTACAAATCCTGAGAGTATCACTCAGTATAGGCCCATTAGCCTGTGTAATTATAAATATAAAATCATTGCTAAGGTCATGGGCAATCGTCTAAAACCCTGGCTTCCGAAAATTATCTCCATGGAACAAAGCGCTTTTATCAGTGGTCGTCAAATCGAGGATAATATTTTCATTGTCCAAGAGCTATTACATCAATTGAGGGTTAGAAAGAGGAAAAGGAAGTTCCAAGCAGTTCTTAAACTTGATATGCAAAAGGCTTATGACAGGGTTGAATGGGACTTCTTGTGTGATTGTATGCTGAAAATGAGTTTCAGTGACAAATGGGTCTTATTGGTTAAGCAATACATCTCCACAGTTTCTTTTAGTATCAAAGTAAATGGTGAACCCAATGAGTACTTCTACCCATCCTGGGGAATCAGGAAGGAGATCCACCATTGTCCTACCTATTCATTATCATGGCTAATGTTCTCTCTACCATTATGAATAAGGCAGTAGTAAATGGTAGTATAAAGGGGATCAAAGTGAATACTAGCTGTCCTACACTCTCACACCTTTTATTTGCTGATGATGCAATCTTCTTCCTAGATAGGACGATTAGGGAAGCACAAAATCTAGCAAATGTACTGAACCAATATTGCTTCGCTTCGGGTCAGGCCACAAACCTCAACAAGTCAGGTATCTATTTTGGAAAAGACTGCCCCTAGGGTCTAAAGTTGAATCTAGCGGCTCCATTGAGGGTCCTAATCATCGAGAAGACAGGTAAGTATCTCGGAATACCTTCAGACTAGGGTCAGACCAAAAAGCAAATGTTTGCCTGGGTACTAGCTAAGGTAGATAGAAATTAGAGGGATGGAAAGAAAAGCTGATTTTAAAGGCAGGCAAGGAGATCCTGGTTAAAACAGTCATCTAAGCATTATCACAATATGCCATGTCAATTTTCAAAGTACCCATCTCCATTTGCAGGGCAATTGACCAGAGAATATCATACTTCTGGTGGAAACAAAATGCAGCTAAAAATGGCATTCATTGGAAAACATGGGAAATCCTTAAAACCAGGAAGGATCTAGGTGGCCTGGGATTCAAAGACCTTGTGGTGTTCAACAGAGCCATGCTAGAGAAACAAGCTTGGAGACTTATTCAAGCCCTGGATGCCTTATGGAGTAGATTTATGAAGGATATCTACTTCCCAAGAAGGGAGTTTTGGAATGCAAACAAAGGCCTCCGACCATCTTATGGATGGCAGAGCCTATTAGTGGGTTGAGATGTAATCGAACCAGAAATCAAATAGGAGGTGGGTGATGGTAAAAGGATCAGAGTCCGACAAGATAAATGGCTGCTCTCGGGTAAAATTGGAGGCCCAGTGAATCGAGATGAACCTCAGTTTGTTGCTGAACTAATTAACCAGAACTCAGGGGAATGGGAAACTCAGAAACTAAATGAGATTTTTTAGGAAAGAGTTAAAGAAATTCTAGCTACTCCTTTAAGTCAGAACCCTGGAATAGATAAGTTACTATGGACAGGGAATAGTGTAGGCTCCTACAAGGTCAAGAGTGGATACAACAAAATCCATGATCCTGGAAAGTACCGAACAGAGAATAAACCATCGACATCTTATCAGACCCCCAAGGCCCTATGGACTGAGATTTGGAAGCTTCAGACCTACCCCAGCATCCGGTTCCTAATGTAGAGTGTCCGTAGTAATGCCCTACCTACCAAGGAAAATCTACATAGAAAAGCATGCTACATGATCCGATCTATCCATTCTGTTGCCATGCCCTAGAAACAACAGAACACCTCTTCATATTGTGTGACTGGACAAAGGAAATATGGTCAAATCCAAGGCTCATGGTAGACACTTCCTCGACAAAGATCACCCGAATTGACAAATGGGTATTCAAAAATCTTACTTCAAGAGCTAACCCTCAGTCGAATGCCTTGTTTGCTGGAGTAATATGGCTAATTTGGAAGGCGAGCAACACCATGATATTCCAAGCACGGAGGCCCAATCCAAGCTTGCTTATTGGAGACGCTACTTCCTTGAATCAACTCTTTGTGAAATGGAATCTAAATATGGCAAGCATAGATGAAGGAACCAGCTCACCAAAGAAGCAATGGAGCCCACCACCGGAAAACACCAGGAAAATCAACGTGGATAGTTCGTGGTGCTACTCGACCATGGCTAGTTCCGTCGCGGGTATATGCAAAAATGACCTTGGCATTCTAATGGACTGCTTTGTAAGACAGATTCACGCTCCCTCTGCCCTTGTTGCTGAAACCCTAGCTGTGAGGGAGGCTCTGTCATGGCTAAAGTAGAAACAAAGCGCACGAACTGAACCAGAGATGGGAACTGATCTGCACGTGGAGATCTCTTCAGATAATGTATCAATGGTGGAATGCGTATCAAGCCAAATAGAAGCTCCATGGGCTACTCGGTCCATTATCAATGACTGCAGATCTCTATTGGCCCAACTATATGGAGTCAAAATAAGATATGACAATAGAGACACTAATCAGGCCGCGGACTGGATCGCCAAAGCCCACAGAACTGGTTCCCTCCCGCCCAATTGGCTGTCTAAATCTCCCCATTCTCTGTGGTTAATTTTATCTCATGATCTCGGAAACTTTTGTACTCCTTCTTTCGGATAGTAATGAAAGTCGTCTTTTCTGACCAAAAAAAAAAAAAACAAGCAATATGAAAAGTGTGATGATGGCATTATCTCAAGTAATGCTGAATATTTTATCAAAGTGTCACGACCGAACTCCCGAGCCCTATTTGACAACATGCAAAAAGGAGGGGGGCTCGTCTGGTACATGCTAAGTCTAGATTCAATACTTAACTCGGGCTCTCCCAAGCCCATACCATGTCGCGACTTAGGGTTTAAATATTTAACATGCAAATGGTTTATACAAAGGAGTCGCCACTAATTGATTTGAGGTGGGTCGATTAGAAACCCAAATAAGGTGATGGGAGAATTACCCTATTCTTGCGAATCAGAGATTAACTGAATTCGGGAAATTGGTTACACTAGTTTGATAACTAATGCCCTCTCGATACCATTTTATCCTGCTCATTTTTGAAAACATTTATCAAGCAATTTAGATTGGTTTTAGAACCATTCTCCTAACATGTGAGGTGATCCAGCAAGTGCATAATTAGAAACGATCAGCAGTCATGCAGATATGCAGCCCTAGGGTTCTAATCCTAGATAAGTCAGATGACATTCAACATACAACAACTCATGCAATTGTATATAAAAAAAAACACACTTAATAATAGCGCTATTGTAACTAAAATAATATGCAAAGTACTACCGCACGACCTTAGGCTTTGTCTAATTTAAATAAAACAACAGCATGCACGATAATACACTGAAGGATTAAAACACTCAGATAAATTACATAAAAAATTTTTTAAAAAAAATTAATTATTTTTTTTTCAAAAAAAAGAAAAAAAAATTGAAATAAGAAATTAAAAAGGAAATATATTTTTTAAAGAAATTTTTAATTTTTAAGTTTTTTAAATTTTTTTAATTTTTTTTAAAAAAACTAAATACTGAAAAAGAAAAAGAAGAAGGAAAAAAAATTTTAATAATTTTTTTAATAATTTTTTTAAATTTTTTAAATTTAAAAAAAACAGAAAAGAAAAAGGAGAAGAAAAACCCATTTTTTAAATTTTTTAAATTTTTTTAATTATTTAAATTATTTAATATTTTTTTAAAATAAAGTAAAATAATAAAAATAAAAACTGTCGGATCAGATCCAGGTCGGTCGAATCCGACCCGGACCTACAGACCCGCGGGGAGTGGAATGCCGGCGTGGCCAAAATCAGCCGTCCGCCAGCCGACCCAGATCGGCACCGCCCCCGATCAGGCCCCTGGGACCATCACCAAGCCTCGCCGCCGACCAGAGTCACCGTCCGACCGCTGTTCGTCGGCCGGCGACCCAAATTAAAAACTGGCCTCATTGAGGCCTTTTGTCAAACAGATGGTGGGCGTGACCGAAATAAAGGGATTCTGACATGTTCTGGTGACTCGATCGACTCCGGGGACTTACCTCATCTACGACGGCGACACACAGACGGCGGTATGGGCCGGGAATCGCGCCACAAGGCCGATGCGAGTCCCAGCCAAAATCGGAGCAAAAACAGGAGAGAACAGAGTCGGTTCGGGTCGGGGGGCAGTCTCACAGTCGACGACACGTTCAAAGGGGACCTCCGGCTAATCTGAGGGGACGACGGCGACGCTGCTGGCGATCACGGTGAGACCTGTTCTTCTTCTTCTTCTTCTTCTTCTTCTCTCTCTCTCTCTCTCTCTCTCTCTCTCTCTCTCTCTCTCTCTCTCTCTCTCTGTTTTCTTTGAAAATGGCCGACCGAGCCTTTCTCTCTCTCTGGCTATTTATAGCCAGACGACAGACGATGGCCCCCCCTTCCCCTCTGTGGCGTCCACGTGACGATGGCCTGCACCAGCCTAGGCCCCGCGAATTTCGCGGCCATAGGCCGGTGCAGAGAGGGCGTCAATTCTGAGACGCAGAGGGGAGAACAAAGAACCGGGAGAGAGGAGGGGATAAGGGGGCTCCGGGAAACGAGGGAGACAGGACTGGCCTTAATGGCCAGTCCCTGTGGCGTGCTCACCTTAGCCTCTTCTGACTGGATGACGACGATGAAGAGCAGCGCCGCCGTGCGTCATGCTTTGGTCGCGCACACGGGAGAATAGAGCAGGGGATAGCGACGGCGAAAGGAGAAGGAGAAAGGAGAGCTGGGCCAGGGTTGGGCCTAGTCCGCGCGAGGGAGAGAAAGGAGGGGGAGCTAGGTCCATGCGGGAGAAAATGAAGAGGAAGTGGAGCTAGGCCTGGGCCCGCATGGGAGGGAAGAAGAAAAGAAAAGGAACATGGCCGAGGTCCGCGGGGGGAAAAAAACGAAACAAGCCGAGTCAGCCTGGCCCCAACCCGGCCCGACTCGATTTATTTATTATTTTTTCTTCTTTCTTTATTTATTTAATTAATTAAAAATTATTACTATATTATTATTATTATTTTGGATTTTTTTTAAAAATAACACTTTAATAGATCATATTAACAAAAACATGCCTAATTTCTATATGCAATGCATTTAAATATAAATATTTTTTGTTTTAGGAGTTAAAAAAATTAATTCTTAAATTTTGTGCACTTAATTTTGAGCAAATCAAAAATAGGTGTCAACAGCTACCCCTTTTTATGGGTGAGCTCGCAGAGATTGAGCTCGAAGAGGTTACAGTCAAAGATAAAATGATATCTAAGTTTGGCCCATGCATGCTAAATGAATGTTATTTTTTGCGAGACCGTGAGTCCCATTTTTATGATGTGATAAGATGATGCATGCTAAAATAAATAAAAATATACCTGGGGCTACTTACCTTGCCGAAGGGTAGAGTAATTTCAGATATTTGATATTGCGTGTTGAGGACCCGAACCTGTCTATGGTCGCCTTGACAGTGGAAATCCTTTGTCTAGGACCCGAACCTTTCTTCGGTTACCTTGACTGGGGAGAAATCGCTTGCACAGGACCCGAACCTTTTTTCGGTCACCTTGACTGGGGAGAAATCACTTGTACAAGACCCGAACCTTTCTTTGGTCGCCTTGACTGGAATTCGTTTGTCACGGACCCAAATCTACCTTCGGTTGCCGTGACTGGGGGAAATCACTTGCACGGGCTTCGAACCTTTCTTCGATCGCCAGCTAGATTTCGTTTGTCTAGGACCCAAACCTTTCTTCGGTCGCCTTGACTCGAAAGAAATCGCTTGCAAAGGACCCGAACCTTTCTTCGGTCGCCTTGACTGGATTTTGTTTGTCACAGACCCGAATCTACCTTCGGTTGCCGTGACTGGGGGAAATTACTTGCACAGGCTCCGAACCTTTCTTCGGTCGCCGATTGGATTTCATTTGTCTAGGGCCCGAACCTTTCTTCGGTCGCCTTAACTGGAGAGAAATCGCTTGCACAGGACCCAAACCTTTCTTCGGTCACCTTGACTAGATTTCATTTGTCACGGACCCAAATCTACCTTCGGTTGCCGTGACTGGGGGAAATCACTTGCACGGGCTCCAAACCTTTTTTCGGTCGCCAGCTGGATTTTGTTTGTCTAGGATCCGAACCTTTCTTCGGTCGCCTTGACCGGAGAGAAATCGCTTGCACAGGACCCGAACCTTTCCTCGGTCGTAAGCTGGATTTTATTTGTCTAGGGCCCGAACCTTTCTTTGATCGCCTTGACTGTCTGGATTTTGCGTTACCAAAGTACCTAGGGGTCCTCGCCCAAGGATTTGATGGTTTGCCTGGTGGGTCCTCGCTAGCAGGTCTTGAAAAAGCTCAAATGATGAGCATTTGGGCACGTTCCTGCCTCTTAAGGGCATATCTCCTGTCAGACGAGTTTTTCTTTGCGCAAACGCATACGCATTCATTGGAGAAATAAACAACTGAGGTTGTTTTTTAATGTTGTACGAAATATCTTGACCAGCTAGTCAAGATGCTTTTCTTTTTCAAAGGAACACCCAGTTTACCTTCTAGGTAGTTTAAAAAGAAATCTGATAATTTTGGGACCGGGTAAAGGGTAGAATATACTTACCTGGGCATGTTCCCGAAGGTTTGATGTACTATCTGCTGAATAATCAACCTTTTTCGGAGCATCTCTCTTGAGATGATAATGAGGGATTTTTCAGTGCCCGAACTTTTGTATTCAATCACTAGGGGTTAAAACTCTGAGCTGTCAAAGATGTTTAGCACAAACATGCATGTATTCATCAAGGATAAACAAGCTGGGCTATTCCAGAGTGTGCATTTGAGGGTTCATGTATGATTATTTTACCATATTTACATCACCAAAAATCCACCGAGGGTCAATCAAGACAATTTTTGCTAACAAGGTGGACTTCTTGAGATATTGAACGAGAGACTTTCAGTTAGAAAGGACTTTCCACTCACTCTCATTCAAAAGGGTTGTTTGTTCCGACCATTAATGCGGGAACATCGAAAACACTCAATCTGACCGCTATCATATCGACAAGGGTCTGAGTTTTCTCGCAAGCGGTACGACACTGCCAATCTGAGAGGTCTTCTTCAGGGTCGTAATGTAGGCTTGGTCAATGGCTTAACAAAGGAGATTGTCCGAGTCAAAGCCATGGAAGAAAATATTCTGCAATTATCTCCAGGTTTACGAGTTAAGAACCCTGCAAAACGGATAGAAATAGTTTTACTAGCACCTCCTCGAGCGTTGTTTATAAACATTTGAAATCCCGCTTTAATTCAAGTGATCCAGTCAGAAGAGACTTCATGAGGGATGTAACATGGGCTTGGTTTATGGGTTGAGAAATGAAATGATCGTTAGACTCAAAAATGTGTGTAAGGGTGAGAATTGGTGATTCTCTTGGCATTATCACCAGTCTTCCTTTCCACTGTCAGGATCCTTCTGGAAGACTCCTCGGATAATCTTGTGTTTTAACATCTTTAACAACTTTTCCTTAGGGAGCTTCTGTGTCAATCATTTTCTTGGATACCATTTTATCTGCTATGTAGCAGATCTTTGGCAAGACAGAATTCCTAAAGTAGGAATTTATATCAAGGAAGAATTCAAGTTTGAACCCTTTGGGGTTGTATACTCTTTACCATTTAATAACTTTGAGGTATTTAAGAGCACGTTATCCAGAAAATAAGAACTCCTTTCTTTTCATCTTTTTCATCATTTTTCTTCTTCTACTTTGCTTCTTTTTTTGTTTTTTTATTCATGGGCATTGCCCTTGCTTTTACTAGGCACACTACTTTTTCATGCCCTAATTCTTCAGCATTTTTTGCTGTTCTCTTGATGTTGTCAAGACTAGCCTAAATAAAGTTGAACAGAATAATGTTTTTAGGCTCTCGGAGTCTTCATCTTCATTCGGTACTTGAGACTGTGATGCTCAAACTGTGGTGACTTTTGCCTTACCCGGATATGGGGGATAATCACCAATTGGGTTCGTACGAAATGAAATTGTCGGCTCAATTGGGCTAGCAAGGGATATAAGTGTATGGGATAGAAAAAGAACTGCACTTCGTCATCTTAGGGCACTTAAATTATCGCAAGAATTCATCTGCAATAAAAACACTCAAAGATTAAGGGAAGTGAGAGCAAGAAAATTTCTATTCATCTTTCACCTTGTGCGAGCTGTTGCAGCTGATGATTATAAAAACTTTTAGATATTACAAACTCATCATCCTTCTTGTCTTGCTCAGTGAAAACATCACTGTTATCAATAAGATCATTGGATTTTGGAGAGGCATTAGTTTGCTGCTTCTCTCTTGACAAAGCCCTCTTAGTCTTAACTGTCCGACCGTCAATGGTGTGCTTGTCTTGGAGGACTCCGTCGAGGATCACAAGTTCCATGAAAACAGCGAGGTCGAAGCCATGAGGGCAGTGACCGAAAGGGAAGGGATGTTTTTCTTGTTTCCTTTGAGTTTGAATCCATCCTGTGATGCTAATTTACCTCAAGTTGCCCCAATGTGGAGTGATTCTTGATAGGGGTAATTTGAAAGGAACCTCTGAGTGTGGGCTCAAGAATGGTCAAGCAAAGGATCAATGGTAGTGTATGGAGCAAAGAAATGAACTGCCTCTCATCACTTTGGCTACTGTAACTTATGCGAGAAATCCCTTTACCTTGTAGAAATGCAACTCTTTCGCTCATCTTGCACGGGTTTGGTACTTGAGAATGTGTATAGACTAAAGATTGCCTCTCGTTATCCTGACACACCTTGTTCAGTACATCAGAGTAATCTGACACCATTTGTTAAGTTGTCAAGATTTTCACAGGGAATTGGTGAATTGAACAGACAAAATTACCATGCAAGAATCCCTTTCATGTAATGCACTTGAGGAAGGAAATAGTATCCATTTTCTTTAATTATTTCTTCCTTCTTGTTTCTTTTTACTCTTATGAGAAAATTTTCTTTTAGAGAAAGAGATACTTAACTATGCTGGGACAATGAGGCATACCTGCAAGGTAATAAGAAAGATCGTGCTAATGAATGGGCTTTTTAAAGGGTAGGAATTGGAAATGATACAATATTACCCTTTGTGATTTCTTTCACTAGAAATTAGGCTGCCAGCTTCTTGAATTTTTTCGAATGTTGATAGTTCCTTTCTGGCAAGAACAGGAGCTTACGTTAGAACTGAAATGATTGAGCGTAAATTGAGATCGATACAAATTACCCTTCTTCCATTTTGCCTTCAAAGTTAGCAGAGCCTTTCTCCTCTTTACTTTGTTCAGCCTTCTTTATCCCAGTCTGCTCCACCATGCTCTTAGTCTCGAAGCTCGAATGAAATCCTCTATAATTAAGGATGCTTCTGGGTAGAGGATTCTATTGCCAGCACGTACTGTGCAGCTCCAGCTTATCGAGGAATTTCTTGCGAATGCTCTCATTCTTGACTGTACAGGCATGTACAATTGCCTGCATGGGAATCTTCGTAGCAAAGCTAATCTCTGCTTTAGAAATCTTTGACGGACGTAAGCGTGACCACTGTTGAGACGTCAATGGCTATCAGGATCAGCTTTGACACAATTTTGTCATGTACAAAATTGTTTCCAGTTAAATTCACCAATAAGAATTCTTATTAATAACTTTTTTGCCAATTCCCTTATTATCAATCAGGGCATAGCAATTATTTTAAGGGTAGTACTTCTTCACAGCATTCGAGTTGACTGGATTGGAGAATTAGCGTCCATCCATTTCAATAAGAATCAAGGCTCCTCCCGGGAGTGTCTTTTTCACGACAAAGGGACCCTTATAGTTCAGAGCAATCTTACCTCTAAGTTCAAGGGGTAGTTGTAGTACTTTTCTCAAGACAAGGTCACCTGCTTCGAAGTGTCTTGGGCGTACTTTTCTAGCTATCCTCTGTTGATAGCATTTCCGTGACAAAGAGCTTTCAACTGTTTTTCATCAATCATATTCAGCTGCTCCAATCTTTGCTGCTTCCATTCTGTGTCAGACAATTTCACTTAGGACAAAACTCTGAGCGAGGGAATCTCTACCTCAATAGGCAAGACTACTTCCATGCCATACACCAAGGAAAAAAGCGTCGCCCCTGTAGATGTCCAGATTGATGTTCGATATGCCATTAATGCAAAAGGCAACCTTTCATGCCAATTTCGGTAGTTCTCAACAGTTTTGGCTGAAATCTTCTTGATGTTTTTATTAGCAGCCTCAACAGCCCCATTCATTTGGGGACGATAGGGAGACGAATTCAAATGATGAACTTTGAATTCATTGAGCAAATCATCAACAAACTTGTTATTCAAATTTGTCCCATTATCTGTAACGATGGCTTCAGGAACACCATAATGGGCAATTATATCTCGTTTGATGAATTTCATCACATTCCGAGCAGTGACATTGGCATACGACGCGGCCTCGATCCATTTGGAAAAATAATCAATTGCGACCAAGATGAAGCGATGTCCATTTGATGCTTTTGGATTAATTGGGCCAATCACATCGATCCCCCACATTGAAAATGGCCATGATTCAGATAACTGGTGTAATTCGATTGGTGGTGCATTTATCTTGTTTCTATGGATCTGACAACGATAATAATTTCAAACGTGTCGGATGCAATCACCTTCTAAAGAAAGCCAGTAATAACCTAATCCGGTTATTTTCCTAGCCAACATGTGCCCATTCATGTGTGGACCGCATACTCCTTCATACAATTCTTGCATGATTTGTGTCTCTTCAGTCGCATCCACACATCTTAGCAAAACAAAGTCATAAGATCTTTTATACAAGTGTTCCGCATCGACAAAAAACTTCGTCGCCATTTTCATTATGTACTTTCTATCTGCAGAGCTAATCCCTTTAGAGAATTGTTGTTCCTTGATATAGTTCATGATGTCATGGTACCATGGTTTACCATCGGGTTCTTCGGTCACAGTCATGCAGTGAGCCGGTCTGGTCAGGACATCAATCTTCAAAGGTTCCACTTCCAAACCATTGGTAACCTGTAGCATGGATGATAGCATAGCCAACGCATCAACGAATTGGTTATAAGATCTAGATAGGTAATCAAACGAGATCTCATCAAATTTCGAAACCAAGTCCTCCAGATAGTTATGATAGGTATTAGTTTAGTATCCCTAGTCTTCCATTCTCCGACAGTCTGGAGTATGATTAAGGCAGAATCGCCAAACACTTTCAATTTGGCGATTTTCATATCAATTACTGTTTGTAAACCGAGGATACATGCTTCATACTCAGCTATATTATTGGTGCAAGGGAATACCAATTTTGCAGCTACAGGATAATGCTGCCCATTTAGGGATATCAAGACTTCCCCAGTGTCAGAACCAGATAGATTTACTGCTCCATCAAAAAACATGGTCCACGTGTGTTCCTCTATTGATAAAATGCGATCATCTGGAAGATTATCCTCATGTATTTCTCCAGGGCATTCAGCCAGCATATCAGCTATCACTCGACCTTTTACTAATTTCTGTGATGACATTTGAATGTCAAATTCAAAAATTAGAATTTGCCATTTAGCTAATTTTCTCACTAACGCCGTTTGATTAAGCAAATACCGGATAGGGTCGTTTTCAGTCACGAGGAACGTCTGATGGTGCAAAGTATACTGTTGGAGCCTATGTAACACCCATACCAATGCAACACATGTTTTTTCTGATTCGAAATAATTCTATTCCGAAATGGTGAATTTCTTACTCAGATAATAGATGGCTCGTTCTTTTCCATCGTCAAGGTGGCTCTGGGCCAATAAGGCTCCTAACGATTCATTATGAATCGTTAAATAGAGAGTTAGAGGATACCCTGGAAATGGTGGCACTAGTACCGGGAGATTCATCAAATATTGCTTCAGCTTTTCGAATGCTTCCTGACGGTCTTCATCCCAATTGATTTGAGCGCCTTTCTTGAGGAGTTTGAAGAAAAGTCGTGCAGTCTCAAAGAGTTGGGAGATGAACCAAGCAATGTAGTTCAACCTTCCCAAGAGGCTTCTAACCTCTTTTACTGTGGATGGATGCTGCAATTCACATATTGCTTTGACTTTCGATGGGTCAACCTCGATCCCTTTACTACTCACGATGAATCTAAGTAACTTACCAGAGGTTGCCCCGAAAATGCACTTTACAGGGTTCAAGCGTAATTTGAACTCACGTAATCGGCTAAATAGTTTCTTCAAAACTTCAATATGGTCTTCTCCACGCCTGGTCTTGGCGATCATGTCATCGACATAAACCTCAATTTATTTGTGCATTAGATCATGAAAGAGAGTGATCATACTACGTTGGTATATTGCCCCGGCATTCTTCAAACCAAAAAGCATAACTCTGTAATGAAAGGTCCCCCAAGGAGTGATGAACACCGTTTTCTCCTTGTCCTGATCATTCATCCTTATCTGGTTGTACCTAGAAAATCCATCCATGAAAGAAAATATTTTGAATCCAGCACACTATCCACGAGGACATCTATATGAGAAAGCAGAAAGTCATCTTTCGGACTGGCCTTGTTTAAGTCGCAGTAATCCACACAAACTTGAATTCGACTGTCCTTCTTCTTCACTAGTACAATATTTGCTATCCAATCAGGATATTGTGAAACTTCAATGAACCCAACTTTCAGTAACTTCATCACTTCTTCTTCGATCTTTTTCGACAGATCGGGCTTGGTCCTTCGTAACCTTTGCTTTTTGGGCCGCATGTCGGGATTGGTAGGCAAGCTGTGCGTGACAATCCGAGGATCTAATCCCGGCATATCAGAATAAGATAATGCGAAGACGTCCCGATATTCCTTAAGGAAAGTTATTAGCCGTATGGTTTTCTCTTCATGAAGACTGGCCCCGATCTTCACTTCTTTTGGATTCTGAGTATCACCCAAATTGATGGTAATGGTATCTTCGGTTGTAAGGGACTTGATTTGTTCATATTGCTCCCAACTTCTTTGGATTTCAGCAGGGTCATCGCTTGAATTGTCGGAATCGCTACTGTCAGTATTTACCTCATCAGGCTGGATTATACTAACTCCCTCGCAAGCCGCAGGATCATGCCTGAAACACAAGGTAAATCGATCAGACAAACAAATAGGGATATAAATTTTTTCATTGTCCTTTTTCCTCTTGAAACATTTTTTTTAAATTATGAGATATCTTTAATTTTCGAAAATTTTTAGAAATGAGGAAGCATGAGATAGTCTGGGCCTCAGAATACCTCCCTTTTCGTGGCTGGATATCATCAACGGGCCAGTTCGGTGTACTACCTCATGCCCTCAAAACATTATTTATTTACAAAACGCAAATTTACAACCTCAAAAGAGGGAAAGTTCGAAAAGACATTTCTTCCAGCATAAACGACGACGACAAAAAAAAAAGCAAAACACAAGGATAGCCCATTTTCCAGGAATTCATGCAGGAAGGAGAAGAGGAATTCTACTCAGGTGGGCTTGCGCCCATTCCCTCCACTGGTCCTTCGTCTATTGCGCCAACGAAGAAATCTTCAAGATTATCGTTCCAGGAATCCAGCTCATCGGCTCCTCTCTTCATTGGTGTCAGCTTTTCCAAGTCGTTCCATCCACTGGGAATACCATTCTGCTCGTCTTCATAAAAACTAGATGGCATATGGTAGTCAACGTAATAGTCGAATTTACCATTGGGTTGGCCCAGGGTATCCATAATAGCATTTCCTTTGTGTGCCTTATCATAAAGCTCAGGGGCAGCGGCGCGAAGGCTGGGCACCACCAAGAGGTCATCCTCACCATGACACAGACACGGGGTGCGAAAAGCAAATACCCTAGCATCTAATAGGTCTTGAATTCTATTCTTCAAAGCATCGCAATCATCCAGTGAGTGCCCAACCTCTCTTGAGTGAAAGTCATAAGATCTGGAGGGATCATAATTAACGAAGTACTCAGGAGTAGGGTGGCTTGGCCTCCTTGTGATCAATCCTTTTCGCAAAAATATAGGGAATATGACATTTAAGGATTTAGGAACTGACGAATATCGTCGTATATTACCCTTCCACTGTAGGAGTTGGATGTCTCGCCAAGTTCTATCGGGAAAGGTTTCCGAGGGCGGACTTTCTTTGGGACGGTTTATCTAGGTCACCTGCTCCTGATTGGGAACCGGCAGTGACACATCCAAGATTTGACGAACGGTATCTATTAGGGACGTAAGCAATTCTAGTAGCTCGTCTAATTGGAACTGCAAACACGCGAGCAAATCAGGCGGGTTTGTACTTATTTCTGGGGTCGAGTGCTCGTGTATGGCTCCTATAAAGATGTTATCAAATAGAGTGACCAGATTATCTAGCGCTTCTTCTCGTCCATAATCTCCTTCAATTGGTAGCTTGTCTGGGTTCCAATGTTGATTAACAGCAACATTTAAGGGAAGCATCAAGGAACTTTGCTGGCTTGAACATTCGGCCTGATGCTTGAATCCCTTATTGGATCGTTCTAAGAGATTAAGATAAATTTTTTCATCCTATAACAACTTAGCAGGTGATGAGAAAGTTTCCCGGATATAGGGAGGTAACAAACCGACTTGACTTGTCATATGCCCCTTGCTGGTTTGTGGGTTTCTTCCGCGATACCCCAGACTCGGGGTACAGTGATTCTTGGTAACTTGGATAGGTTTTCGAATGCCCCGGCCTCCTCTGCCAAGTCCCTGACCTGGGGTGAAACTATTTCCAACCATGACTTTTCCTACCATAACTGAAGCTTTTGACATATCGGGAATAAGAGGAGCAGTTCCTCGATTACCATGAACAGTTGAAACGAGCTCAATGGATTGATAGCTAGATTCCACTTTGCCGCTTGGTTCAACGTATAGGATGGCGGTTTCCTGATAGACTCGATGGTCTTCCTCTCTAAAGACAGTGATTAGCTTCCCTTGGGCTACAAACTTTACACTTTAGTGAAGACTTGAAGATATAGCTCCAGCAGAGTGAATCCAGGGATGGCCCAACAAGAAACTAAAGGCAGTAGGGATGTCCATTACTTGAAATGGGATGCTGAATACTATTGGGCCAATTTGGACATCCAGGTCGATTTCACCCACAGTGTCTTTTTTCATTCCGTCGAAAGCTCGGACGGATGTTTTGGAGGCACGGAGCTTAGATGTGTCCACATTAAGACGGTGTAAGGTTGCCAGAGGGCAGATATTCAGTGCGGACCCATTATCTATCAAAACCCGAGCTACGTGGGCATTTTTACATTTGACGGAAATGTAAAGACCCTTGGTATGTCCCCTTCCTTCAACTAGAAATTCCTCTTCTGAGAACGTTATCTGATCCTTCAAAAGCATAGACCCCACAAATGCTTCCAGCTTGTCATGCTCAATTGTCTCCGGCACATTTACTTCACTGAGTACTTTCATTAAAGCTTTCTAATGTTTCACGGATGTTTGGAGCAGTTCTAACAGGGAAATCTAGGCAGGCAATTTTCGTAACTGATCCACAACATTATATTCACTGGCCTTGATAATGGCCAGGAATACTTTGGCTTCCTCATCAAAGGCAGGCTTAGGAGGTTGAGCATCTGCTTGAGCATACATTCGTCCTGACCTGGTGATTAGGTCCACATCCAATTCGTAGAACCACGGGAATGCGCTGTCATTTTCATACCGGTAGGGCTGAGGTATTTCTATCACTATTTGCTCCGCTGGTAGAGGTACCTCAATCGTTAGCTCCTCCTCCACATCTGGGCTATCAGATAAAGGTTCGTTCACAAGCGTGAGGGTAGATTCACTTGCTTCAGCATTCAGTGCTGAGAGTTCTTTATCCCAGTCAATGATGACCTCAGAGATGGTGGCCACTATGCCTGTACAGTCAGCATACACGATCAAACCTGCTTTTGCCATGCTAGCAACCTTTTCTTTCATTAGGGACAAGGGTAGTACTTCGCTAGTAGGATAATACCCTGCTCTCACCAGAGCATTGTAAACATCAACGGTGTGTACCTTCTCACTTCTGATTCGAACAGCATCAAAGGTGGATATGACATTGATTCTGTTTTCATGTTCAGGTAGCGGGTTGCTTTAAACATTCGGTTTAGATGTCTGAAAGGAAAAAGCTTTAGTGTCAAGCAAGTTTTGGATTCGGTATTTGAGAGTATAACAATCATCCGTCGAATGCCCTACCTCGCCCATAGGATATTTACATTTTTTTGACGGATCATAATTCGAAAAACTTTCTGAGTTGGGCCGCTTTGGTTCAATAGAAAGCAGATTTTTCTTCCGGAGTATAGCCAGGACTTGGGAAGGGGATCCAAGGAACGGAGTGAATTTCTTTTTCTTATACTACCTTGGAGTTTGACGACTTGAGGTAGATTGCCGCTCAGTGTTTACTTGGACTGTCCGGGGAGGATGAACGGTTTGGGTATATGAAACGTTTCCTTCTATGAGGGGCTCCTTCTCTTTTCATGTATTCGGTCTTTTGCTCGTAGACGAGGGGTCCGTAAACCATCCATCATGCAATCCCATTTCAATTCGTTCTCCCACAGGAACAAGACGATTAAGAGATTCAGCAGTGGCAACAACCAAGCGGTGTCTATATTCATATGGAAGAGACTTTATGAACAACTTCACTTGTTCATGATCAGTGAGTTGTGGAGTAACATGGGCGGCCAAGTTTCTCCATCTGATAGTGTATTCCTTGAAGGACTCACTCTTCTTCTTTTCAGTGCGTTCCAGATCATCCCGAGTAAAGGTGACGTCGAGGTTGAATTGATATTGCTTGAGAAATGCATCAGCAGCATCGTCCCAGGATTTGAAAGCATCAATATCCTTTGACATATACCATGTCAAGGCTGACCCCTTTAAACTCGTCTGAAAGGTGTGAATCATGAGGGGTTCATTATCAACGTACTGCGTCATCCGCACATGATATATGTGCAAATGGTGTCTGGGGCATGTGGTTCCATCATACTTCTCGAATTCTGGCATCTTGAACTTCTCCGGTACTTTGACCCATTTATATATAGACAGGTCGAGTGGGATAGCATTTTGCGGACCCTGAAGTTGTTTTAGCATCTCTTCGACTTTTGCAAAGCGTTTGTCATGTTCTGTTACTGGTGCAACTTCAGATTTAGGCTTCCTGACAGCAAGGGGAAGTGGATCATCCTCTAGCGGAGGCATTTTGCTGTCACTAGTAGAGGCTTTATCTTTTCCAGTAGATGGTGGTGGCAACACCACCTCAACAACTGCAGGCATAGGCGTGAGCTTGCCCTGAATGGATTCCACTTGTTTTGTGAGATTTTGAATTGTATTGAGAACCAATTTCATTTCCTCCTCCATAGTGTTGAGACAAACGTTTTCTTTGGCTATTTTTTATAACTACCTGTGAAAACGTTGAAATAAATGAGTATAATGTTCAATTAAAAATCATTCTATAACCTAGGGATATTATTATTGCATAATTTATTTATTTGCAAAGAAAAAATTGAGAAAAAGAATGAGAGAAAAAATATTTTTATTTATATATATTACAGGCGACGTCCCCGGGGTTTGAACCCCGGTCGCCTCAAAACGTTTTCCCCATTCCCAGATACCACTGGGCCGAAGACCGCGGTGGTGTCGTTGGAGCGTAAAAAAAAAAATTATAGAGTAAACAACGGTCCGAGTTATATTAACATTAGTATAACCTATAAACGTTTTTATAGACAAAAATCATAATCCCTAACATAACTACTAGGAAAATAAAATACATGGATTTTTACAAAAAAGGTGCTCCTCCCGGATGTTCATTCTATAAACGATGGGAAAGCTACAGTCTCTCGGAGCCGCTTATTTTCACGGGCAAGCTCCACAATAAGCGTATCCTTCGTCCCCATTATCCTTTCGAGTTGGTCGATTTAAGTTTGACGACTAGGCTTGTTTGTTGGTCACATCCGGGACTTTTGTCTGGAGATTGACCGAGATTTAGTGATGTACGATGTAGAATAAAGAGGCATGGTGAGCCTTTTCCTATCCTTTCAATAGCCTAGGTACAAGAATGTTCTTAGGTTGACACTCAGTCCATTTTCTCTGAACAACACGAATTTTCTCGGCATAATTATAGTTCGAGCAGATGAATCGAACTCGAAACATGTTTGTCTTGAGAGGTGGCGAGGTCTCCTGGAGGGCCCTGTACTGGTGAGCTACCCGGTAGGGGTAGTATGAAGTAATGCCAGATAGACCGAGCAGTAGAACAGGGTTATGAAACTGGTGGGCGAAACGGGCCTGACCCTCATGGAACCACTTAGCGTGCCATAAGAAAGCCTTGGGATCGGAGTCTTTCAAAAAGTTTATCTAGGTAGAATAATCTTTATAAGGGGAAATATTTTTTAAAACTTCAAACCTTTGAATCGGATGCGTAAAGTCATATATTTCAAAAAGTTGCATGAGATGCCCAAATCCCCTCAAATGAGATAAAAACCAAATTTGCAAAATTTCTGGGGCGGCCCGCATGATTTTATCATCATTTTATTAAAAACGGTTTAAAGATAAAAATGTTTCTGCCAAAACCGAGTTAACATAGCCCAAGCCAGTGCAAATTTATTTAGCCACATATGCAATTGAGGGATTTATTGAATTTCTGCGATGGGGAAAAATAACACACCCAACAAAAGTAAGGATAAAAATCTTAGCTTTTTGGATCATGGGTTGACTTTCAAAACACTCATTTAGGAAAAACCAGGGGCAGGCATTGCAATGACCTTTGACAACTCTTTTCACGGTGTTGCTATAGGTTCGCAAAAACTGGGATAGTTCGGATAGTGGGGGCACACCCCAAAGTGATTTGATGAGGTCGAATCCCAAAGGCTTTCCAATGACAACACTATATTCTTCCAAAGTCGGGGTCATCTCAAATTTACCAAATATGAAAGTGGATGTTTATGGGCATCAGAAATGTCCTAATGCCTACATCATGACGGAATAGATGTTGATTTTGAGCAAGGGGAGTAGGCGACCAATTCTTGATTTGACATATAGTTGGCCATTCTGATCAAGTCGGTCCCACCATGCCAAAAGCTCTTTTTTAGGAATGGGGACGAATTGAACATCAGCTCTTCCCATCGTGTATAGAATGTAATCAACGGAGTGGCCTAATAATAACAAATCAATTGAATTAGTAAGCTGCATAATAATAATAAAATAAGAAGGGATAGAATATATACCTTTCCTTGAACCATGGCAATCATAACGACATACACATGAGGAGTGAGGCTCGATTTCTATCTAGACTGGCTTAGCAAAGTGAAATTAAAAGGGTGCCTGTCCGTCGAAGTCTCGCGTTGGTGTCAAGTCCTTTTAATCTCGGCCAAATCAAAAGGAATATCTTATAGTCACGCGAATAGCTGCTAAAGATACTTCTTTACGATTTTTTAGAAAAAAATTTCGGGGAAAAGAAAGGTAACCTCTACATCGCGGGCTTGCGTTCGAGGTCGCATCTTTCTTAACACCATCCTAAAATGCCCTATCGTGGTTTGGGTCCGGCAGCGTGGCTGTGTGTGCAATAGTGTAGTGCTAAATCATTAAAGCATGCATAACAATTTATAAACAACTAATTCGAACCTGCAAAACAAATAACACCTTAATGTCAGGCTCATACCTAGAATCTTTACTGCCAAACAAAAATTATTTTGAACATTATAAAAATTTGGCTTAAGTCCACTTTTAAAAACGCAAGTCCCCAGCGGAGTCGCCAGTCTGTCGCAACCGAACTCCCGAGCCCTATTTGACAACATGCAAAAAGGAAGGGGGCTCACCTGGTACATGCTAAGTCTAGGTTCAGGACTTAACTCGGGCTCTCCCAAGCCCATACCATATCGCGACTTAGGATTTAAATATTTAACATGCAAATGGTTTATATAAAGGAGTCGCCACTAATCGATTTGAGGTTGGTCGATTAGAAACCCAAATAAGGTAATAGGAGAATCACCATATTTCTGCGAACCAGAAATTAACTGAATTCGAGGACTTGGTTACACTAGTTGGATAACTAATGCCCTTTCGGTACCATTTTACTCTGTTCATTTTTGAAAACATTTATCAGGAAATTTGGATTGATTTTAGGACCATTCTCCTAACATGTGAAGTGATCAAGTGAGTGCATAATTAGAAACAATCAGCAGTCATGCAGATATGCAGCCTTAGGGTTCCAATCCTAGATAAGTCAGATGACATTCAAAATACAACAACTCATGCAATTGTATATAAAAAAAAATGCTTAATAACAGAGCTATGGTAACTAAAATAATATGCAAAGTACTACCGCACAACCTTAGGCTTTGTCTAATTTAAATAAAACAACAGCAGGCACAATAATACACTTAAGGATTAAAACACTCAGATAAATTACATAAAAAAATATTTGTTTAAAAAAAATTATAATTAATTTTTTTCAAAAAAAAGAAAAAAAAATCGAAATAAGAAATTAAAAAGGAAATATATTTTTTAAATAAATTTTAAATTTTTAAGTTTTTTTAAAATTTTTTTATTTTTTTTTAAAACTAAAAAAAACATAAAAGAAAAAGGAGAAGAAAACCTTTTTAAAAAATTTTTTAAATTTTTTTAATTATTTAATATTTTTTAAAAAATAAAATAATAAAAATAAAAATGGTCAGGTCAGATTCGAGTCGGTCAGAACCGACCCGAGTCAACGGATCCGACCCGGTCGTTGACCCGGGTCGGATCTGTTGACTCGGGTCGGTCGGAACTAACCCGAGTCAATGGATCCGACCCGGGTCCCGGGTCGGATCTGTTGATTCGGGTCGAATCCGACCCGAACCTACACACCCATGGGGAGTGGAATGCCGACAGGGCCAAAATCGACCGTCTGCCAGCCGACCCAAACCGGCGCCGCCCCCAATCAGGCCCCTGGGACCATCACCAAGCCTCGCCGCCCACCAGAGTCACCGTCCGACCGCCGTTCGCCGGCTAGCGACCCAAATTAAAAACCGGCCTCATTGAGGCCTTTTGTCAAACAGATGGTGGGCGTGACCAAAATAAGGGGATTCTAACCTGTTCCGACGACTCGGTCGACTCCGGGGACTTACCTCATCTACGATGACGACACACAGATGGCGGGGGACGGCGGTATGGGCTGGGAATCGCACCACAAGGCCGGCGCGAGTCCCGACCAAAATTAGAGCAAAAACAGGGGAGAACAGAGTCGATTCGGGCCGGGGGCAGTCTCACCGTCGACGACGCGTCCGAGGGGGACCTCTGGCTGATCTGAGGGGACGACGGCGACGCTGCTGGCGATCACGGTGGGACCTGTTCTTCTCTCTCTCTCTCTCTCTCTCTCTCTCTCTCTCTCTCTCTCTCTCTCTCTCTCTCTCTCTCTCTCTATTTTCTTTGAAAGCGGCCAACTGGGCCTCTCTCTCTGTGTGGCTATTTATAGCCGGACGACGAACGATGGCCCCCCCTTCCCCTTTGTGGCATCTGCGTGACGATGGCCTACACCGGCCTAGGCCCCGCAAATTCCGCGGCCATAGGCCGGTGCAGAGAGGGCGTCAGTTCTAAGACGTAGAGGGGAGAACAAAGAACCAGGAGAGAGGAGGGGATAAGGGGGCTCCGGGAAACGAGGGAGACGGGACTGGCCTTAATGGCCAGTCCCTATGGCGTGCTCACCTTGGCCTCTTCTGATCGGATGACGACGATGAGGAGCGGCGCCGCCGTGTGTCATGCTTCGGTCACGCACAGGGGAGAACAGAGCAGGGGACAACGACGGTGAAGGGAGAAGGAGAAAGGAGAGCTGGGCCACGGTTGGGCCCAATCCGCGTGAGAGAGAGAAAGGAGGGGGAGCTAGGCCCACGCAGAAGAAAATGAAGAGGAAGATGGAGCTGGGCCTGAGCCCGCATGGGAGGGAAAAAGAAAAGAAAAGGAACAGGGCCGAGGTCCGCGGGAGGAAAAAAAAGAAACGGGCCGGGTCGGCCTGGCCCTGACCCAGCCCGACTCGATTTATTTATTATTTTTTCTTCTTTCTTTATTTATTTAATTAATTAAAAATTATTACTATTTTATTATTATTATTTTGGAATTTTTTTTAAAATAACACTTTAATAGACTATATTAACAAAAACGTGCCTAATTTCTATATCCAATGCATTTAAATATAAATATTTTTTATTTTAGGAATTAAAAAATTAATTCCTAAATTTTGTGCACTTAATTTTGGGCAAATCAAAAATAGGTGTCAACACAGAGATGTCACACTAACTGACAGCTCTCACTTTTTCGGTCGCTGCAATTCAAGAATCATACAAAAATATGAACTTCTTAAACGTCTCAGCTCAGTGATATAATTTCCAATCCCTATAAATCAAAGGCCCATGACAACACATCAGTCGTAATTGGTAGGGTTGATATGTAAATTAGAAGTTAGAGAGACTCGTAAGTTACGCGTGTAGCGTAAATGTAGGAACACCGCCCTTTCTTCGATGATTGAGCCTAATCATTCGAATTGTTTCTATCATTGACCGCTAGGAAAAAAAACATCAAAACGTCATCCCTCTATAAATAGGTCCCCTCTCCCACTCTTTTTCCCTCATTCAGTTATTTATCATGAAAGGAAGGATTGTATGGTCTTATAGGGTAAATTTTAACCCACTAAGTTTAAGAGGATGTCAATATTTTTGTCCCAAGTATTAGAAGTTTCAATTTTTAGGCGCCAAAACAATTTGTCATACCTTATCTATTATTTAAAACATTATGGTGATCAAGTACGTATTCGTGAGGGGGTAAATTGACATTTTCAAATAATTAAATTAATTTTCTACTTTGAAAACAAAAAAACGTAATCAAGCCACCTCGAATGTGCCTTGAAGCGGAGATTAATTTTCTTTTTCTATTTTTTCTGTTTAATGATCAGGTTGTGTCGACTGGCTTTTGTGCACCTTAATTGATCTACCACCGCATATGATTTTAAGAGCACGCCCTCTCATCGGAACGGTGCATTCATGATAGCAAAGCAAGCCTTTCTCTTTTTTTTTTCCATGTTTTTATTATATAAATGTGTCATTTATATGTATGTCCTTCATTAATTCTAAGAAAATTACGAGATAAAATAAAACTGGACTATTTTTCATAAGCAACTATTACGATAACAAAGTAAATTGAATTGAACCGAGAACAACATTATCATCCCGACTAAGATCCACGTGAAGCAATAAAAAAAAATAGGCATGAAAAAAAAAATTGACAATAGTTGATGATTGGTGTTTAGGAGCATAAGGAACTTAAAAGAATATTGCAAAAAAAAATATCATATGTGATAAATTCTCAAGACAGCCAACAGACATCTGGACCAGACATTTGCAATTAATTATTTTTTAAATAAATATTTTGCCAGTTAGGACCATAAATATGAATCCTAATGAGTCAGTGACATGATACTATTCGATCCATACTCTTTCATCTATCACAGACGCGAAAGACCGAGTTAAATAGAAAACTCCCTACGCCCCTTTGCAAAGAGAACAAGGAGCAAACATTGGAAGATCTTTGTTCATGTTCCTCAAGAGACTTCCAAACATTTGTTGGCCTGAACTTTTATGTTCGGACCCGAGCAATGGTGAAGGAACTTGCTTCATAGGCCATTGTGGTGACTTTGGATTAACGCAATCATAAATTGAGTGTTTGTTGGGGGGAGTAAAGCAACTTTGTCTTCCATGTTTGCCAAAGGGACACAAATAATGATTTTTCAAAATAATAAGTAATCGAACGTACACCTGATTCATAGACCCAAGTCCTAGGCCCCGATATGGGCTGAAATCTCGAACCTAAGATTTCGCCATTTCACCTAACAATAATGGACTCATTGGATAGCTTTGGACACAAGTATTCCAACGGCTCAAAGAAGCAGGCAATTGTAGGGGTTCTTTTTTATTTGGTGAAGGAAATTTTAGGGGATGCAAGAACATTGGGGTGAAGAAATTTACCTCTTCGACATAAACCAACTAAAACATTACCTCGCTAAAGCAGTAGCTTTTTTGCAAGTACCATGAAGTTTTCTTATAATTTCAACTCCAGTGTTCCAATTAACTAAGAGCCGCATAACACTAAAAGATATTGTCGAAGACTTCCCTTCTTGAAAGCTGATCTGATGTTTCTTGCTGTCGTCCATCCCTTTCTTGATTGGGAGTACCACACTATCGGTACACAATTTACATCTACTCTTTTCTTGAAAAAGCTTAAATTAATTCTATGATACAAAAATATTTAAGACAACCAGACACTCGATCAAAAAACATGGGGAGAATAATCTGCATGAGCTTTACCATCGATCGTTGCATGAGCAGTGCCCGCTTGAAGTAGTGAAATTCCGAAGCATCCCTCAAGAGGATTTGTCTATTTGTGATGGCTGAAGTTTACTTAAAGAACTGATGCCAGTCCTCACCAAGGCTGATGTTCTTTACAATCTTGATGGGTTTTCCTCGCCTATTCATCAAAAGCCCAAATGCTGCGGCAAGTTTTGCACTGTGATAGAACAAATCCTTTTTGAGATGTTCTCCAACTTCATGAAGAACGAAACTTGTGTTGGGCACATACCCAGCTCTTCGGCATTCTGAAATTAGGATTCCAACCCGCTGTAGATGTCCTTGGCTTGGGAATGGGACTTATCTTTTGTATAAAATGATAAAGTCTTGTTTTGATGGATGACCAAACTCCGTGAAGGCTGTTTCTGAAACCCTTTCTACCTCATTTCTTTCCTCACTGTTTCAGAGCAATGCCATCTTCTAGATGCAGAGTACAGATTTGCGACAAGCGCATAGGTGGAAGGATCTGGCGGTTCCATCAAAAGTAAATGCTTTATAACTATTCATTGGAATCGATTCTAAATATATCAAGCAAAGCTCGCCAGACTGAAGCCTCTGGTTCAAAAGGCACATTGCTGATTGTTTTCTCTGAAAGCTCAAGAAATCCCCAGAATCCTAAAACACCAACAAAAGCATAATGCTCCTGGGAAGGTCCTATATCAAATTCTGTTCACATGGACGAAAAGAATCAATAACATTCATCAACTAGACACATTTTAGTATATTTATAAACTGATATAACTAAAAGGATGCTGATCTTGTCAAGCTTTATCCCTGCATCGTGTAAGGTTGACCAGACAGTGAGGGCATCATCTCCCCGCCTATGTATAATGAACCCTGCAATCAAGCCATTCCATGAAACTACATCATGTGCCGGCAAATTGCTAAAGAATTCTTTAGCAGCATCCATACTCCACCACTTTGAGTACATACTGGTCAACGCATTTGCTACCTCTAAATCTGAAAATAATCCAGATTTGAGAACATGACAGTGTATCTGCCCACCCATCTTATCAGAACCTAAAGTTCCACAAACACAAAGTACTGAAGTTGATGCAAATTCATCAAGAATATGCTCGCTTATACTTTACAACGGCAAATTAGCGAAGAGTGTGGGAAAGTTTTTCTATTTTTGCTTCTATTATCCTGCGGCCTCCTGTTCTTTGACCTCTTCTGCTTCTCCAAACTGTCGGGTACTTTTTGAGGCACCGATATCAGGCGACTCTCACCATTGGAGATGCATCCATCACTGTGTTCATCTGCAACAAAGGTATGTCATTGTATGTTAAATTAAATACGAAATGTACACACATGAAGTGACATTCCGAATTTTGACCCAATTTTGGGATTTAATAAACGTGTAATTCGTCGGTGTGCTTGTAGTAAAATCTCGCCCGGGAATTGATTACTCCGGTTATTGTTTTTAAATTTTGAGATTTTGCTAGAATCGCATTCAATCGAATTTGGCCGTTATTTAGAACCCAAACTTCGATGTCGAATTTCTCGAGTTCCGGGAAGAAATAAATCGGACAGTGTCGATAGTATCATGACCAACGTCAAGATTGTCAGGAATAGTGGAAAAGTGAAATTTCGACCGGGTACGAATTTACACTAGTAGACCTCCCTCGGATTAGTTGCTTTAAATTTCGTGGCCATTGTCCCTTATTATATTCTAGAAATTATTTGGACCGCTGGATCATTTTCGATTTTAAATTTGGGCTGTTGAATCGCATTAATTATTTGAATGAAATTTTATTTTTTTGTCTCTCTCTCCCTCTCTCTCTCCCTCCTTTTGCCATGCCTAAGCCCCCCTACTGCACGTCTTCTCTCCCCTCTTCCCCGTGCATCTGCCCTCCCCTCTCTCTGTCACGCCCCGAACCCCAACGGACACGCAACATCCATCTCTGGTCGATTCAAGCGACGTCCCAAGAATGTCGCTGACCTCAAACGCTATCAGAGATTTATTACCACAACGGATATCAATAAATAAACCCGGACAACTAAAAACTAGGGAGAATAATCAGAGAGAATATACAACTACTTCATTTCAACTTATAAAATATTCACAGCTTATAACTTACAATTTACAATTTTACAACTAACTCACTAAGCCACCATCACATACACATACACCCCATTACACATCGTCGTTACAACAAAAAGATTGACAGTCCGGCTTTCGATCCAAAAATGGTACTTATCCACCATCTATTTCTTACTCCTGGATTAGCCTTTATGCCCCCTTACTTGGCGTCCATTCCGAGTCCGACTCCTCGTCATCCGAATCGGAACTTTCTGGATCCGTCTGTTTCTCTAAGGATTCCGGCTCTGCTTCAATCTCAATTGGATGATTGATGTCACCCGATTCGGCTGGAGCCGCATTCTGGTATTCCTCAACCAGAAAGTCGAAGAAATTAAATTCAGGCACGTAATTAGGATTCATGTATTCCGCATATGGTTGTGCATAACCAGCCTCCTCATCGGGCTCCTCGGGGTCATCAGGTTCCTCCTCAGGTTCCGCTTCAGGTTCAGCCTCATCCTTCGCTTCCTTCGGTTCTTCCTCTGGGATCGGTTCTAAATCTATATCCATAGGATCGTCCCCAGCTTGCGATGCCTCATGCCCGGGTTCGTACTCAGCCTCTGACGATCCCTGAGGAGCGGCTGCTGGGTGCAACCCTGATTGTGCTATACTAACCTTCGTACTCATCAGCTCACCATCTATCGGAGGAATAGCTGTTGGATCCCAGTCCCCTACTAAGTTAAATGGGACATCAAAACCTCTAACGGGTCCGAACTCAGCCCCGTCCTGATCCCGGAAAAACCAAGCGGTATATCTATGCTCCTCGTAAAGCGGTAAGCCTACTTCTACAAACACTGAGGTCGTGTGTCTAATCCAAGTAAAATTATCGCCCATTGGAAATTCTTCAACATCTAGCTCGGAGTGTACGGGTACCCCAAAACGCTCTGGTGGCTGAGGCGGTGGATTCATGGCTCCGGTCGGGATTCTGAAATTGTTGGTTGAAACAACCTTTGAGATACTTCTCAGTAAGCTCATCCCTAAAACCAATCTAGGCTATCACGTACCTCCAGACAATTCCGCAAAACACACAAACACACACATGCCACGTAATCACATAGCAGGCACTTTAATACAATCACAAGCATGCACAATTTTCATTTCAGCACTCGTTCCATTCTCATTACGACCTCAGGTACACTACGACCTCTTTCCACAACACTTCCGAGCTCGTGTAAACATACACGTCTCAGGCCATGTTTCTTGCCTGCGTAAATGTACACGCCTCAGGCTCAACATCTCCCATCTACTGCGCAACCCGCGTAGAAGTTCACGCCTCAGGCTAGCAGTCTTCTAGTAATACCGGGCATCGTCCCGCGTAAATGTACACGCCTCAGGACGGCACAACTTTCCACAATCTTTTATGCCATGCCACACCATTCCTTCCTTACTCATGCACACACTCAGCATGCATTTACCACAATCAATTGGCCCATTACACGCGGCCCACACGCATATTATTTAACTCATAATTCATGCTCACTCAACATAGGACATGGCAATATCAATAATTAATTCAATCTAACTCCCATGTACACCCAATAGGCATATATAATTACTCAATTGCACAACAACATACTCAATTCAATCACTAATATTTATTTATAATGAAATATGCATCCAACACGTAAATTCTCATTTTTCTCCAACCAAATGGCGTCGGATTAATTCCGATCCTTCACGGGACTTTTTTGCCATAATTTCTAGGTTCCAAAAATTTAATTTGTGTCCTGATCGAACCATCACAACCCCGTGAACAGTAATCCACAGCTTGTGAACAGTATTTCGCAGCAAATGAACAGTAATTCGCAGCCCTCATTTTTCTAAATTTCCAATAAATATTAATCGAATTAATTCCTAAGGCCTGCCATAAAATTTTCACTCCCTATTCATGCAATTCCGCACCTAATTCCATACTGATTCTGTCCAAAAATCATTCGTCGATAATCGAAATCCAAAATTAGGTTTAGGCGCGACTTACCTGCAGTCTAGACTTTCTCGGCTAGAACGGAAAGCGGTGGCACTTAATCGGGGATAGCGGCGACGACGTACGGCTTCCGGGTGGCGGCGATCAGCTTGAACGGCGAAGAGAGAGAGAGAGAGAGAGAGAGAGAGAGAGAGAGAGTGTGTGTGTGTGTGTGTGTGTGTGTGTGTGTGTGTGGGGGGGAGGAGTTTCTCACGGCAAAGGGGGGAAATCACGATGGAGAGGGGAAGAGAAATGGAAGAAAGAGAAGAGATTGTCTTGACTAAATAGTGCAAGTCTTGACCAAAGTGGCAAATTTACCAAAATGCCCTCGTCTAATCTTTTTGATCCGACGGTCCCGATTTGATCTTATCTTAATCCGATGGCCGAGATCAATTCTTGCACAAAAATATCCAAGGGCAATCTTGTAATTTCCAAAATATCCAAGGGTAAAATTGTTCAATCAAAATTTTAGGGCAAAATTACCAAAATACCCTTTACCCTTAAAACATACCCTTTAATAATTCTCAAGGGTAAAATGGTCCAATTCTCCGTTTCTTGTCCAAATCGAATTTTTCCGAAGGAATTGAGTATACCAAAAATTGATACGTGTCACGTGCAACGTCGTCCTAACGTTCCGGTGTGATTTCCTAATTTTTCGGTATCCAATTTGGGAAAAAATTTCATAATTAAATTCTATTAAATGCAATTCGAGTGTTTCTCAAGCTAACGGGCAGCTTACTGCGGAAATTCGTGAAATTAACTTATGATTGATACTAAATCGAGTTACGTGCAAGTCCGTCCGGTGTGTGATTACCCCGATTGTCATTAAAATCGCAAAGATTAATCACTTGATCCGAGGGATACGACCGTTCGGTATAATTTCGGAATCATTTGTCAAGTCATTTCGTGGTCTAACGGAATCACCCGCGATCCACTACTAGGACAGTGGCGAACTGACCCCTAACTATCTTTGGATCGGCCAACAGTGGCTCAAAATATCACTTACGTGATTTAATGGTTGAAATCTATTCACAATCGAATTTTCTTTAATAGCACGAATTTAATTCCTCTATTAGCCTTTCCCTAACAGTTAGCATTCCCAGGAATGATTAGTTCCGGGCGAGAAATTTACTACGAGCACATCTCATAAAACTCAATTATTTAATAAATTTCAATTGGCGAAAATTTCGGAATGTCACACTCTCCTTCCTTCTCTCTCTCTCTCTCTCTCTCTCTCTCTCTCTCTCTCTCTCTTTTTCCCCTCCCCCGCATGCACACGTCCATCATGCATACACACGCACCTCGCTCCTCTTCCTTCTTCCTCCCCTTCTCTTTTCTTCTCTTCGCTTCTCCTCTTCTTCCTCTTCAAAGTTCTTCCTCCCCTAATGAGCCGCGTTTGGCCTCTACTTCGTCCGACGCCGCTCCGTTCGTCACCAGCAGCCGCTTGTCGCCGCCGCGCGCCATCCGGCCACCACCTCCGCCCTGTCGCCGCCACCCGCAGCCATCACCAGCCGCCACTCTCCTTCTCCTCCCTTCCTCGGTAGCCCCAGCCGCCCGACGCCACCCCCACCAACCACTACAGTCGTCACCACTCGCCCCCCCCCAGCTGCTGTCCCCAATCCGCCTCGCCGCCCGTCAGACGCCACCACAGTCGATGTTCCCCCGACGCCGCCGCGAGCAAGCAATCGCAGCTCGAGCTCGCCGCCGCGCCTGACGAGTCTTAGCCATCGTCCCACTGACCAGCCAGCTCCCCAGCATCACCTTAACGCCCGAACGTCGCCGTCGCCATGCCATGCCGCTCTATCGCCACCGGTTTGCCCCTCTCCCTCAGCCCCGATCTCTCTCTCCCTCATCCTCACCCTCGGCTCACCTCCTTCCCCTTTCAACTCGCCGCCACCGCGTTACCGTCATCAATGCCACCATCACCACCATTGTCCCCGCAGCCGACCAGCCAGCCATCTACCCCACCGTGCCCACTCCCGCGCCTGTGCCGGTGCCATGGCTGGGCCCTGTACCGTGGCCGAGCTTATGGCTAGGCCTTGTGCCCCTAGCCGAGGGCTGTGCCCGCGGCCGAGCCCCGGGCCCGTTGCGCCCTCACCCGCGCCTAGTCAGTACTGTTCACTTGGGCCATTTTAGGCCTGCGTCGATTTTTACTGGGCCAAAATCTAGTAAGTGATATCATAATCCCTATTTAGTAAAATGGGTACTATTAGACATGCTTAGGGATTTATTTAGTTTAATTTAGTGATTAAATTAGAAATTAGATTAGTCGGTGAGAATACGACTAGTGCGTGAATTATGTGGCGATTGGTAGATAAATTTATGATGAGTATGTGGCTAGTTGTGGTGCATTGATTAAATGTATTATGGTGGCGCGTGTGGATGAAAATTGGTGTTCGTATGTGACTATCTGGGATGTCGAAGGTGTGATCAGGTGTGACGGACTTGTGATGTGACTGGGATTGGCATGATGCATTGATTTGGCGAATTAGGATGTGGTGAGTATGTCTTGAGTTGATTGGTACGATGTGTAAGAACGGCGAACTGTGTTGTGGTGCATGTTCACGTGAAAAAGCCCGAATCGATCGGAGGGCTGCCAACCTGAGGCATAGGTTACCCGGGTATGGCGAATAAGGCATGACTAGACCTGAGGCGTAGGTTATGCGGGTCATTGGAAAGGAAAAGTGTCCTGAGGCGTGGTTACACGGGACCGAGCCTGGCTTGATCTGAAGGCTAAGCCTGTGGCGTAGTGGCGTAGGCTATGAGATGGAGCCTGAGGCGTAGTGGCGCAGGCCGAGTGAAAGGACCTGGAAGGTCGTGGAAAGTTGTTTGACCACGCATGCGACTTAAGTGTGACTGAAATTGATTGATTTGACTGATTGATTGATCGATCGAAATGTTGGAATTGATTGAGTGCTATTGTGGTTGGCGTGTGAATGACTGTGGTATGTTATCGAATTATTATTATTATTTTACTACATTTGACTGACGTGCAGAGCTGACACACGCTTGATGGCGAGGTAAGTACTTTAAGGTGAATTCAGTATATTGGAAATTAGATTGCATGTACTGCTTGTCTGGGTATGCATTGGCCTAGGTAGGGTTCAAGGTATTGCTTATTGAAATTCGTTCTCACGGTTATTATATAACCACTTTCAGATCCGCGACTATGATCGATTTGGAGATGCTGCCAGAGTACTACAGAGATTAAATGATAGATCAAATTTACCCTGTCTTTTGAGTATTTTTTTATAGAGGAAATAAGCTTGTCAACCATCGCCCCCTTTGATAATTGTGGTTTTGAAGATTGTAGCCCGGGTTATCATTCTGTAATAGTAACTACCTTGTGATATTATGCGATTATTGTTTCGTGCTATCCTTTTTTGTCATCATGTTAGTTGTCTGGGTTGTTTTATTTTTGCTTCCGTTTGCCTAGTTTGTATGAGTCGGCGACGCGTCCTGGGACGTCGCGTTCAATACGACCAATGGCAGGATGTCGCGATCTCGGCGGGGTCCGGGGTGTGACACATGAAATAACTTTTTATTTAAAATAAAAAAATAGCAGATTCTACGTAATTAATAGATCCACAGAGTTCTACAAGCTTTCAGCGTGGTTTTTTTTGCTTTTATCTTTCGACTTTTTTCTTCAACTTCTAAATTTTGAAATTAGATCATTTTTCACCTTTAATAACAACAGGTTCTTCTTCGTCTGAACTTTCAGTCCATCCTTGAGATCCACTATAGCTGCTCGTTTCCAAGGATGGCTCATTCAAGGAGTCATATCATTAGCTGGTGAATTTGTCTTTCTTTGGAGATCGAACATGTTTTGATGATGACAATTCTCTCCTTTTTCATCTGCACGACTGAAACTCATCGTCCAATATTTCAATTGAAGTGTCCTCAATCTCTTCCATTTTTTTCGGCAACAAATGCTCCTCACCAGGCTTGAATTTTTCATGATTTTCTTTAGAAATCATGGGAAATTCAATTTCTAAAGCACTCCTATCGAATATTACCACTTGAAACACAGAGTTTCCTTCGTATATGGAGACTGGGAAGTGACCGTGTTCAATTGACTAGTGACCAACCGTCCTGTAGCCAAAAATCATCATTTTGCTTCGCAATTTCACTTTCCAATTGTCATCACTTGGAACATTGAGGCACACCAAGTTGCAGAATTTATTCCCATATGTTGTGGCGAATTTTTTTTTGGAAACCCCTGTTTAAAAAATCATAGTGCAATTTAGGTAGAAGCCTAAGCAGAATCTTGCAGTCAGGCACGCATGATTCTATTTTTTGCTTGGAACAATTATATATCAAAGATGCTTTCATTACAAGGTAAAAAAGTGATTATACAATAGCACAAAGATCTTTTGATATATGTACATCATATTATCTCAGGAGTTGAAGTTGATTTGCGCGAGCACGATTGGACAGTGATCGATAACGGACATTACATCTATTATTAACACAGTGATTGGCTTGATAATACCATCTTATAGTTGCAAGTACCGTAGAATTTTCTTTGTTTTTCTTTTATAATTTGTTGATAAAAAGATTGAGAATAATCAAATCGAGTAGCTATGAGTTGGAAGCTGGAGCGGTCACAACAAAGAGCTCAAATTCGTACCTACTCACAAAAGCCTCCGTCACGACTCACTCATTATTACTTATTCCGTTATAAAATTAACCGTTTAATCGTGATTTAAAATTCTAACGTCTACAGTTGTGATGCTATCGAATTTCCGTAAAGAATAAAAAGCACTTTGTATATTTCAGAATGAAATAAAAAAATAAATATCTATTCTGATTACCTATACGCATCGTCCATAGATACCAAATGCTCGTGAAATGAAAAGGCTGGCGTAACTTCATATCTAATGCAGTATGGCCCCAAAGATTGATTAAATTAGAGGTTTTATTAAATTCACATTAAGTGTTTAAATTCATATTTAAACCCCTTAGCCACGCATTTCGGCTTGTCTTGCTTGGTTGAGTCCATGAATCTCAATTGATGATTTTCATACTCGCATCTATGCCTAATTTATTTTTATCGTATCAATGGCATCGTTACTCATTTGATACAATTCTCGACATTTTCCCATGTCTGGTGCTGATTTTTCTTTTTATAAAAATATCGGTTTAAGTGGTATCCGGACTAGGTTTCATGCATCTCAGTATCCACCTAATCTTAATGATGACTCGAAAGAAAATTTGAGTGCAAGACCACAAGGAGAGAAGCAAACTCTCTTGCCATTATTAGGGTCCCACTTGTTGGTGAATGATGCGAATAATATTAAACTTTATCTATGTATTATCTTTTTTAAAAAAGGGAGATCCAAGATAGAACTTAGATGCATATATATATATATATAGGGAGAGAGATCTTGTTTAACTCGATATAGGATATGCTTTAGAAAAGTAACATGATGTGAAATATGCTAATTTTTCCAAAGTTTAAAGTTTCAAAAGGTGATTAAAAAATCCAAAATGCTATTTATAATCCAGGCCTTGATATTTTGTTTTTGTGAAACTTCTAACCCTTTGAGAAAATTGAGAAGAAAATGACAGCTGCGGACAACAATCTTCAAAAGAGAAGAAAGTATAAACACGATTATCAGCTCACTGCCCCAGTCATAGCCGTCCATTTAGAAACAACCTTCGCTCTCGTTCCTACAGTCAAGCGCAATCACATCCGTCCATTTAGAAACCCAGGTCCCACAAGAACAGCGTACGTCGCGCCACTCCATTTCCATTATTGAGGACAGATCCGCCAGTCATCTATGATAAGCAATTTTCTGAATATCGCTCTTGAACTCTTGTGAGTAATGTTAAGCGCCATATTTCTTTTCTTTTTCTTCGAGTGGGAAGCTAAGGAAAAGGAAGATGCTGTTTCATTAAGTTTCTGAAATGGTGCCTTTCGTTAATGTCACCTTATATAGTTCGACTACATCTGAAATCTGGGGCATGTTGACAACTTTATTGCATGATGACTGGTGTACTGGGGTAACCTAAGCAACTTTCAGCTTTACTTTGGTGAAGCTTGTTGTTGAGCTACAGGGGAACTAGATCCATGCAAAACTGTTTGTACCCTTTGATCTCTTACTTTTAAATGGATTCCCCATTTAGTTGCACTGACACGATGTTTACTTGAACATTTTAAAAGATTAAGTTCCGGAGACTCAAGGAATATGCAATGGTCCTGAGTTGATACAACCCATTGTTTTTTAGGTGGAAAATAGAGAGACTATTGGGGGTTCAGCCTGTGGTGGTCAAAGAGCAGTCTGCTGCACAGGTGATCTTGCTAAGCTGGGTGTCTGCAAGCCGGGTCGGATCATTCATCAACCTTCTTTGAAAAACTTTGACTGGCCACAAGTGTTTGGCGTCTTGTTTGGGATAGATGATCAGGTTGTCACTATGCCCGCAAAGTCAATACCGATAACAGGAACTGGGATGTATAACTTGTGTTTTATCCATTGCCATCCGAATCTCAAGGACTTGACTGTTGAGGGGGATATAATTTGGAAAAATCCTACCGGTTTTCTGCTTGGTCGAGTGGCACCTCTTATGAAACTCTACAGTTTCATGTCCTTTGCTTTTATGGTACTTGGAGTCTTATGGTTCTCTCAGTATGCTAGATTCTGGAGAGAAGTTCTTCCACTGCAAAACTGCATAACCCTTGCAATAAACCCGGGTATGTTTGGTATGGCGTAGTGGTATTTCGACTATGCTGAATTCAATGAGACTGGAATCCGGCCCATTGGGATCACCGTGTGGCAGTTACTTTTGAGACTATCAAACGTAGAGTCGCGCATCTGATTATTTTGATGGTTGCAGTGGGCTGCAGCGTTGTTAGGCCTACTCTAGGTGGGATTACCTCCAAGGTCATTATGCTAGGACTGACCTTTCTAGCATCTGAAATCCTTGAGTTGGTGGAAAATGCTGGTGCAGTCAGAGATCTTTTAGGGAAAGCAAGACTATTTTTGGTTCTTCCAGTGGGTCTCCTGGATGCGTTTTTTCATCTTCGTAGATATTTTCTTCCCTCTCTGCAAATTTGAGTTAGCTCCGGGTACTTGGTTCAGACTTCTAAGTTTGTTTCTTCTTTGATTGCAAATTATATTCATTTTATTCAAGTTTTGATGTGTAAGGTGAGGCATCCTTCTTTTATCACGATAATGATACTCCATCTAAGGAAGCAGAACATGAAGTTCTTTGCATATCCAATTATCATGTCATGAGGGTTTTGTTCTTACGTGATCAGCATGGCATTAGACAATGCAGCATTTCTAAAACCAATCCTACCAGCACAAATGCCAAGGGGAAGGAATTGAGGGTCAATCAAAGAGAATCAAACAGACAGTCCAATTTTCATTGGATGCAGCAATCACAATTGACCAGACACGGAAGCAGATCGTAGTTAACGTTTTCTATTTATTTCAAGTCAGCAAGTTCAAGTTCAACATGGTGGTGACCATGATTTTTGAGAAGAATATGCATCAACATATTTAGTCTTCATCTTTCTTGTTTCTGAAGCAAAAAATAATTTGTATGTTGATGGACATGCTTGCTGGTGGCAGATAAGAGGGTGAAATGTTTGAAGTAATATGTGCAAAGACATATTAATCCATCCCTCTTTTTAAAGCAAGTCATCACAGCTATCATACTCTTCAGAAAGGACTATTATCTTGTTTCCTCTATGCACGATCCCAAGGATGAAAATGGTAAAATGCAAATCCATCATTTGAAACAAAAGGACAGTGGCCAAAAGCTCGGGAACATGGAATTTTAACTAAAACAGCACAATTTGTAGAAGCTTCCATTATGTTAAGCCTATCCACATCGCTTAAAATACTAAGTTGCAATGGATTTTATCCAAATGTATCGTCCCTCAAAAAGCAGATAGATGATTTTATAAGTGAACTCCGTTCTTATTTTAATATTTTTGGGTGAAATGCAACATAAAATGTCGTAATGGTCCTGAAAACATGAACATGATAAACAAACAGAACAGCACACGAGATGAAAAAAGAACTTGGTTCTCCATGTAGAAATGCTGCATTGTCTAATGCGTTTGGTTCTCCATGTCCAAAGTCATACTCCTGCAAACGTCCTCTACTCTCCATGTAAGAGAAGCAAATGTCAACATCTTTCGTCCAGCAGCAGGTCAATCACGGGAGTATGACTCCATCGGTTGAATGACTTGGTCCTTATATTCCCTCACCAACTCCAGTTCCTCAGCCCATTGCCTCCTTTTCATTGCCAGCAGCTTTTCTGTATGCTCCTTCCTTAGTGTTGCAGTTGGCGAATATTTCGGGGACCCTTGTTTCTCACACCGGGTATGCCCACGTGAACTTAGGAAAACTAAAATGTTATCCGACGACATGTGACCCTTGCATGTGGAATTCGGGGGTTCGAGGGCAACGCCCCTAACACGGATGTCCCGCTGCCCGGTCAGCGGGTGGGGGCTCGAGGGCAGCACCCCCGAAACCTCAATAGGTTTGGGCTTTTATTTAAGCCGGCCCGTATGGTGCGAAATTAAGAAATTTCGTATAGGTTTTGGTTTTAGGCCATTTGGAACATATATATATTTTGCTCGTTTTTCTGATAATTCTAACGAGTTGAGTGGCTCTAAATCGAAAATATAGTGAAATCTCTTCGCAAGATGTAGCCCTATTTGAGGATGAACCTGGGTAAATTCGTGCATCACCTATTTTCTCTGATTTTTGTGTGATCGTTCTGTTTCAGTTCTCGATACATCCCTTCCCTTAGAATCTCCCTTTTAGTCCTATATTCCTCCATTTTCATTTCATTGTACGTGATAACCTTTGAAGGAAGCACGACAAAGGTCTATATGCCCTTCCGTCTTCATCAATCCAAGTTTGCTAATGTTGAAGACAATAATCACAACATCCGCCATGAAGATTATCAGTTGATGCATTAAGATATAACCTTTGAAGAAAATCCAACAGAGGTCGACATGCCTCCATCTTCATAGACACAAGCTGCTGATGCTCGAGACAATAACCATAACGATGTTGGTTTTTATGGCTCACCTCTTATGGTGGTGGTGCGGGCATCAACTCCCGCGCAACCATGGGCGACGGGACCAGAATTAGCACCATACGATCTGTATGATGAATTGGGAAAGCTTTTAAAATACTGATGATCCAATGCGAGTTTGACAGAATTTGAAAATATTGAAGAAATTGTATTGTATTGCTCTGATTTTGTACATGTATTACAAGCCTATTTATATTACAAGATGGATGAATAATGGAAAGAATATTCAATATATCCTTTACTATTCTACTGTCTGAATATCTAATCTTATGGATTGATTGGATCAATTAGTCCATGATTAGAATAATCATAATCATAATCAAATTGTATCTCCTACACTCCCCCTCAAGCTGGCAGCTTGTATATGTCGAAGACGCCTAGCTTGCTCAGTAGATATGCGTGTTGTTTTTGACATAGTGGCTTGGTGAAGATATTCGCAGGTTGTTCCTCCGTTCCAATTTCTTTTGTTATGATTATCCCTTCTTGAATTTTGTCTCGAGTGAAATGACAATCAACCTCTATATATTTTGTTCTTTCATGAAATACTGGATTTGCCGCTAGTTTGAGTGCGGCATCATTATCACAGAACAATACACTTGGCCCATCTACATGCATTCCAAGATCAGAAAGCAATCCCCGTATCCATACTATTTCGCAAACAGTTTTTGCCATAGCTCGATATTCTAATTCAGCTAAAGATAATGCGACAGTCGATTACTTCTTTGTTTTCCATGAAATCAAGGACCTTCCCAATTTTATGCAAAAACCAGTAATGGATCTTCGGGTCATAGGACACGTGGCGTAATCTGTATCACAGTAGGCTGTCATCTTCATGTTGCAATCACGAGACAAAAGTATATCAAGTCCTGGACATCCTTTTAAATACTTCACAACTTTCAGAGCTGCATTCATATGAGATTGTTTCGGGCTATGCATGAATTGACTGAGTATTTGCACTGCATAACATATATTAGGTCTAGTCATGGTAAGATAAATTAACTTCCCGACGAGTCGTTGATATCCTAATGGATCTTTAAGCAATGGATCCTCATCGGATGATGATAAACCCACATCATATTCATGCGTCGTTAGTTTAGCATTTTGCTCAATTGGTATGATAGTTGGTTTGCATCCTAATAATCCTGCTTCCGAAACAATTTCTAAAATGAACTTTCGCTGACTGAGGCAAATTCCTCTATCAAATCGAGCTATTTCAATCCCAAGAAAATATTTGGAAGGTCCCAAATCTTTGATATGAAAAGTAGAATGCAGATATTCTTTAAATTTTTCAATAGCAGAGTCATCATTTCCCATAATAAGTATGTCATCGACATATATCAACAGGTAAATTGATGAAGTACCTTTAGTCCAGGTAAATAGGGCATAGTCATATTTGGAATGTTGAAAACCTGCAATTGTGAGTGTAGTGGTAAATTTTGCGTACCATTGCCGAGATGCCTGCTTGAGCCCATATAGGGATTTACGGAGACAACACACCCGAGACTCCCCCTGTCTTCGTAAGCCCTGTAGAAGTTCCATATATATTTCTTCGTCTAGATCTCCATGGAGAAAAGCATTATGGACATCCATTTGATGTAGTTTCCAATCACGAAGTGCAACAATAGACAAGAAAGAATGAATAGTTACTTCCTTAGTGACTGGAGAAAAGGTCTCATGATAATCGAAACCTTCTTTTTGAGTAAATCCTTTCGCAACTAAGAGAGCTTTGCAGCGCTCAACGAAGCCATCTGCCTTGTACTTAATTTTGTATACCCATTTGCAACCAATTGGTTTTCGATGTGAAGGCAGGGGAACAATGTCCCAAGTGTGATTCTCAGTGAGAGCACGTAATTCAGTTTCCATGGCCTCTTGCCATCGTGGATCGTGTGTTGCTTCTTTATAAGATGGTGGTTCTTGCTCCTCAGATATGCGACTAATACAACACATATGTTCTGGTGATAGTTGACTAAATGAAACATAAGAGGAGACAGGATAATGTGTACCTGGAGAATCCAAGGTGGGACATATGTAATCTTTTGTCCATGTAGGGGGAACGTGACGTCCAGAACGTCGAGGTTGCTCAATAGGCATCTGTTTGGTAACTATCGAGCAAGGATCATCAACATATGGATTTGGAGATCCTAGTGATGAGGTAGGTGTTGCTGACAAGGCAGGCAAATGATCTTCTTCAAGTGATAATATTGGTGATTCAATGTTCCCATTCAAAGAATTTGAAACGACTGGCATAGAATCTGCTATAATGAAGCCGTATTGAGATCCCACGGATAAACCTTCCTTTGATAAGAATGGACGATGATTTGATGTTGAGATAGATAATTGTGACGAAGTTGTCATATCCTGGAATGGAAATACATCTTCATGAAAAATGACATCTCGACTGACGAAGAAATGCCCCGTAGATATTTCCATGACATGGTAACCTTTCTGCAAAGGAGGATATCCCATAAAAATACATCGAAGTGCGCGAGGATCCATCTTATTCTGAGGCCCTACAGTTGTGGCATAACACAAGCAACCAAAAACTCTTAAGTGGTTGATCTCCGGTTTCTTTCCGTAGAGCATTTTAAACGGAGTTCGTCCTTCAAGAATTCGAGTTGGCATGCGATTGATTAAATAGGCTGCTGTGACCACACAATCACCCCAAAAATTTTTCAAGTATAGAAGCCTGATATTTGAGAGCTCGGACTACTTCTAGGAGATGTCGATGTTTGCGCTCTACAATCCCATTTTGTTGGGGAGTATAGGTGCAAGAGCTTTCATGAAGTATTCCATGGGAGGATAGGAGAGAAGTTCATTCTGTAGTGAAGAACTCTCGCCCATTATCTGTACGAATTCTTTGGACAGATTTGTCGAATTGATTTTTAATCAAAGAAAAAAAATTCGACAAACATGAAAAAGTTTGACTTTTTGATTGCATAAGAGATGTCCAGGTGGCACGAGTATAGTCATCAACCACAGTGAGAAAGAAACGAGACCCATCACGATGTGGGGTATGATAAGGCCCCCAAATATCCATACGAAGTAAGGAGAATGCATTGGTAGCACGAGATGTAGTTGTTGGGAATGATGCTCGTGATTGTTTAGCTAATGGACAAACGGGACATTTAGGATGAGGAAAACGAGCACTATGACCCAATCATTAATAAGAAATAATATTTTTATTACTCGTGGTAGCATTACAGAAAATGCTATTATTTAATGAAGATAGATCAAAATCATCAGGAAAATTGATCCAAAAATATAGTCCCTGTGCAATACTACCCAAGCCCATCAATTTGCCAGTCGAATGGTCCTGAAAGAAGCAATTTTTGGAGTTAAATATAGCACGTCAAGAATTGTCCTCACAAATCTTGGAAACAGATATAAGACTGAATTCAAATTATGGAATATAAAGGACATTCTTGAGGACGATATTTGGACTAAGATAAACTGTGCCAACTTTGGTGACATATGTGACATCCCCATTTGGAAGGCGCACTGACACAGAAGAATGAGATTCCTTGTGGGCATGACAAACGAATTTATCATTGTTTATCATGTGGTCACTAGCGCCTGAATTAATTATCATGCATCAACCGAAATTGAATTCGTCTTGCAAAAAGAAGTACATGAGAAACTTGCAGTCTTATCGGTAGTATTTAATTGATTTAGGGCTCTCATAATGTTTTGATATTGATCTTGCGTAATGGTCTGAGATGCCCCTTCGATTCCTTGTGCTGAGACCTGATAAGCATAATATTCTCTTCCCTTTTTTTCTTTATCATTTGGTTTTCCGTGCAGTTTCCAACATGTATCAATAGTATGATGTGGGCGTTTGCAATATTCGCAAAATTTACCTTTCATTTTCAAATTTTGCCCAATCCCCTTATGTGATGATGTGGCACTTCGTGGACCGTACAATGGTTTAAAAATCTGATGTGGCTTGATAAGGACCATTGGATTCGGTCAAATGGATGGACAATTGCTGGTCGTCAGATCCTTCTTTCTAATCTGGGCCGTCCACCTTAAACCCCTTAGGGGTTCCTTCTTTTGCTGAGTGAGAGGCAAACATCGCTCGTGGAGCTCTATGATTCCGGAGAGCTTGCTGTGTCTGCCCCGTCGGAGCGGCGAGTGTGATGTCCCTGAGAGTTCACTGCGCCTGTCTCGTCGGAGCCGCAAGTGTGATGTTGTTCCCTACCCGCACATACTCAACCGTGGCCAAACGCTGGCTTTCCTCTTGGACGGCCAACTGATATATTCTTCCGAGTGGTGGCACCGGCTCCATGGCGAGAATTTGCGATCTGAAATGTGATTAGCTCTCGTTTAGAATCAATAGAAATTTTGTGACTTTTTCTCTGTCCTTCATCGTACAATATTGTTTGAGCATCGACTCGAGTCCTTCGAGCCGTTCCTCGACCGCCTCAAGTTCGTTCCATAGGGCCAAAAGTCGATTGAAGCAAGCGGTAACCGAGAGGTTCCCTTGCTTCAATTCCGACAAGGATTGGGTTAATGAGAAAAGTTTGGCGCGGTCGAGTTTGCCATACATCTCTCGGATATTATCCCACATGGCTTTTGAATCTTCGGTCAGTGGGAGTCCGGCGGCGATCTCGAGACTCAGGCAATTTCGGATCCATGTGCGCACAAGCTGGTTGCACCTGCACCAGTGTCACTGCAGTCGCTCATCGGTCGGAAGGACTACGGTTCCGTCGAGAAAACCGTCTCTATTCTTTATCACCAAAGCTCGCCGGAAGTCCCGAGCCTAGGTCGTGTAGTTGTCTGGTTTGGTGAGCTCCAAGCTTATGATATGAAGCTCAGGTCCGTCGCTCGGCAATGTGTATAGTGGGTCGCCGAGCTCTAAGTGGCCGCTAGCGACTGGAAACGCATAGGGCACCAAGCTGGGTTGGAAAACCGAGTAGGGATTTGTCCCTAGACCCATCAGATTTTGCCCCGAAGATGTCCTACCCAGCCCACTGTTTGGATTGGTTTCGGGGGTTCCGAGACCTTGAACCGGAAACCAGTGAACTGGTGGCCACTGGACCGGGGCGGGAACCTGAACAAGAATAGGAGCAGATGCAGCAGGCTCTTCATTGGTCGAATCTATTTGATCTGAAGTCTGATTTCGTGGTGAGTTCTCATCTGAACTTGTGTTTTGATTTTTCTGCATGGTATCGTAAAGTAAGAATTCCTCTGAAGTGCTGATTTTGTTTTGCAAATATAGGAATGCAACAAATCAGAAAACAAGAACAGAGGCAATTCGAAAAATTTTCGTGGAAGCTAGGCCAGGAAAGGAAGCTCTGATACCATGACAGAATTTGAAAATATTGAAGAAATTGTATTGTATTGCTCTGATTTTGTACATGTATTACAAGCCTATTTATATTACAAAATGGATGAATAATGGAAAGAATATTCAATATAACCTTTCCTATTCTACTATTTGAATATCTAATCTTACGTATTGATTGGATCAATTAGTCCGTGATTAGAATAATCAGAATCATAATCAAATTGTATCTCCAACAGAGTTTCTTATGGAAATACAAACTTTATGTTTTATATAAGCGGTGATGTTTACCATAGAATGTTTCCTGTAAATATTTTTTGACCAGTCGTGATGTGAAGAAGATGGTTTGCAAGTTATTCTATTAAAGAGTATTTACTGAATATTGCCATTGTTTCCGATTTAACTTTTATTATTGTAATCTAATAAAATACCCTGAATCAGGCAATTTATGTGTCATATGCTTTATTCTTCGGTGGATCTAGCAGGATGTTTGTCGATCGAAAAAATTAGGTTAAAATGTATGATTCACCAAGTGTATCCATAGCTTATGGTCTGTTTACATTATAAACTATGATGTTATTTGTTGATCGGATCGAATGCGATTCTTATTCCGATAACACCAATTTTATTATGGGTTGAGCAAATCTCTCATCTGTACGTGCACCTCCAATCAATCTTCTAGTTAGTGGCTTTCAATCTGGTTTGTTTGCGAGTTAAACTATTTTATAAATATAATGGTTATCCGAAATTTGTGGCCGGAGTTTTGACTAATCTCCATGGATGCTGTCTTTCGCGGAAATTGCATAAGCCGTCGTGGCCCACAAAACTACTATGAATCGAAGACGCTGTAATTTGAATGCATAATCTATCGGATCCAAACTGAAAGCCAAATAAATTTAGCAAACTCTTGGGGTTTGATTAACTTTTGAACCATGCATTGGGAAAAATTTCAAATCAATCTCGATACCATGGCGTGTCAGCAATTATCTGGAGTTAGTAGAAGATGAAAAGTAAGGACATGTATCATCTTTTATTTCGGATTAAGTTTTTTTATTCACGTGAATTTTCAACAACATTAATGTGACTATGCCAACGGTGGCAATGATAATGGCAGAGTAATGGCATCAGTCACTTCGTTAATGCATTCAAAATACGGTTTCTTTGGGAGGACTATTGTTTAGGCAAAAAACAATCACGAACACACGCAGATCAATACGTAGTAATCCAGAATGTAGAGTTCTTGAGAGGGAAGAGAGATGGACAGAGATGGAGAGAAAGAAAATAAAATTGACGTATGGGTATCCGATCGATTACCGGTTTCACTTGTCTGAGGCCAAAATCTTCTTCCAATACCTCACAAAGAAGGTGGGAACAGAAATCGGAGGCCATCCCTCCATTCATGCCCAAGGTCGACAATTACTGCCACGAAGATCCTTGGGAGATCTTCGACACGAATTCAAAGGAAAGCTTCTACATCTTCACTAGGTTAAAGATGATTCAGTCTAGGGTGAAGAGGACCGCCGGTTACGGGACCTGGAGTAATGGAAATAAGCGAGAAATCATGGACGGTCGAGGCAATATTGTCGGTTACAACAAGCCGTTCACCTTTAAATTATTGACCAGGAGCTAGAAGATGGAGAATGGGCATTGGACCATGCACAAGTACTCTATGAATGGTCCAGAGGTATTTTAATTTCTCCGATTAATCTTCTATAATATTTCCATTGTACTTGGAAAATTATAATTTTACACCAATAATATTGGAGTCCATTTATTTTGCTGAAGATCACATATTTAGACATCAACTAATCATATCATCTTATATTTGGACTAATTATGACGTAAATGTGAGGTCTCATGGAATGCAAATGTTACAACCATTGTCAAAATTTTAAAGGCTATTTATCTATTTGTATGTTACTTTTGGTTTTTCCTCACTCGAACTCTATGATTACTTACATTGTTTGGGAAACCTAGCTGGTTAGGATTCTCGATTATTTATACTCTTATCATAAGACTCGGAGCGCCGGATTTAAAACAAAAGATTGGATAAGTACCTACGGAGAAACGAACGGCGCTCAGAAAACGACCATTATACCTCAAAAGGGATCTTTCTGCACAACCTGGAAACAAGCAATGGGTCCTTTTCTGTCTAAATCCCTCTCTCTTTCTTTATGATTCACTTCTCCTTCTTGGGCTGGGCCATCTTCTCAACGGGAGAGTACAAACAACAAGGCTTGGAAAGAAGCTACTGGCGAACTCGGGGAGCAATGGTCAATTTATTTTCTCAAGTTCCCTTCAAGCCTCTCCATTGCAGCACCCCCACCAGTCCTTGCCTCTTCCCTTCGATCCATACCACGGGAAATAGCCAAACCCCATTTGCTTTCTCCACTAGCTTTAAATGGGACCAGCCTGCAAACAAGAACACGGTATCCCAAAATAGAATGTCTAGTCACACACAAAAAAAAAAACAATAGAGGAGTCTGGTCTTATTACACATTTTCATGTCAAATTTCAGTTTGAGCCTGTTGAAAAGCAGCAGTTTTGGAAGACCTTCAGACGATCAACAAAACAGCAAAATTCTGAGATCATTCAGCTAAGATATTTTGTTGTGCAAACCCCCTCGGATGTCCTGCTTCTTAACTAACTAATTTGACTCTTGAAGGAAATCGCGTTGACTATAAAGAAACTCAGAATACAAGCAAGCTTTTATTGAAGTTTTATTGACCTGGTGTTAATCTCATACATAGCAAGAGGAAAACAAACTGCAGCTCCAAGATCTGCACCGGGAGCGACATTCCTTGCACGCCACTATAGTGATCCTGCTACTAACACAAACCAGAGTAAAGAAAAGAAATTCCTTTTCCTCTTAGCACCAGTTGTTTAACCGAATAAGAAATTGTGATACATTGATTTCGTAAGCTACGGCATAACAATTAATAGACAATATCTCAAGCATGGGAAGTAATGCCTTATAGATCGAACGAAAGGTTGTAACAGTGGCCGAACCAGCTCCAGCTCCGTTAAAAACATCACGAACTCCTTGTTTCTCAGCTAGCAGATTTTGTAGACCATAAAACGCAGCAGTAAACGTCCCGAAGCACACTATACTACGATGGAGCCACGTGTCACTCACTCGAATGAATGTTTTCAACAAAATATTATCATGTAGACAACTGATAGATCAGCAAACATTCTTCATCCGGAAAATCTTCTTGTACTGTTTACCAAGAGCATTTTTCAGCTTCGGGACGTAATGTACATCAAGGTAAAAGATACCGTAAAAGAAAGGCAAAAGTGAAGAACTTCAATGAAAGGAGAAATCAACTTATTGAGGAGGCAGTATGTGTGTCGCGACCTCCCTGCAATGCTGGCCCCTCAACAAACGTAGGTTGACAAGGGTCAGTTAAGAGGCTAATAGATTGCTAAGTCTAAACCAAAGACTTGACTCGGGTTTTCCCAAGTCTATACCAACTCGTAACTTAAGGTTCAAATTATTAACATGCAAATTGATTTTATATGGGAGTTGCCAATAATTAGTTTAGAGTGGGTCAATTAGAAATCTAAGTAAGGTGATAGGAGAATCGTCTTACTCCTACAAACTAGATATTCAAATGAGTTTGGGGACTTGGTTACATAATTAGATAACTAATGCATTTTCGGTATCTAATCCTTTTCAAACATTATTTTAAAAGTGTTCATCCAATCTTCCTAAAGATTGTGAATCTTAGGTTCTAATCCTAACCAGGCTAAGGAAAGAACAATCAATGCATTGAAAGTGCATAAGAAATGTCCTACCATGCCTCTAATTAGCATGTAAAGTCGAGTTAAACATGCAATTCAAAGCATGTGAATTAAACATCGTGCAATTAAACATAGTATTAATCCCACCAAACATGCAACAAATGGCAATTCCGAAGCCCAATTTTTATTTTTTTGATTTTTAGTAAAAATAAAACTTTTTTTTATCCTTTAGCCAAAAAAAACTTTTTTTGGATTTTTCTAAAAATATATTTTTATTTTAAAAAACATTTTTAATATTAAAATAATTATATTATATTATATTATTATAATAATCGGACCCGGGTCATATTTCCGAATTCGAGTTGGGTTCAGCCCCAAAAAAGGTACGGCCTGAGTTGGCCAGAACTTGTGGATCGGGTCCAACTCGATTCCACAAACTTGGCTGATCCGGCTCTCATGCACCTGCATGGCCTAGGCCGAGAGTCAACGTATGGTCGACTTCTCGCCTGGCCATTGGACGATACTTACCTCGGCGTCTTAGGCCGAGGAAGGCCCAGCTTGGCTGACCACCAACTGGCCAGCCATAGAGACCGCCAGCCAAACTTCAATTGGGCCTTTCACATCCAAGCTTTGGCTAAGGCTTGGTCGACGGCACCCTACCACTTTTAACCACAATTTAGCCTCAACTGACCACCACATGGCCACCACCAAGCCCATTGTCCTCTGGCTGGCCTCTACGCCGCCAACCAAGGATAAAAAATTTCAGATCTCATTGAGGCATATTGTTGAACAAATGAGGTGCGTGACTAGTACGAGTGGTTCCCAACCCAAATCAGAGTTCAAATTTGCTTCGGCAACCTCAATGCGCAACCTACAAGAACATTAGGACCTTGAGCATGGACCACATGGGCCGGAATTTGCGCAAAACAGACGGCTACAGACTCCAGCCAGTGTGCCTAAAAAGTAGGGCAAAATAGGACAAAACATGGGCTTAAGGAGCTTACCGATTTGGCTCTAGCTAAGGGATCGTCGGTTGACTTGCAAGCAACAATGAGGCTGGCCGGGGCTTCCTCTTGCTCTCTCACCAAACTGAACCCCCTCTGTTCTCACTTGGGCAATTCACAAACACCTAACACGTGTGGCTTTGACGCCGTCAGAGGGGCGTGGTGGCGGCTCATTGGTCGCGGTTCCAATGCAGTGGTCGATGGAGACCTTGTCTTCTTTGACGTCCCCCCTCGGCCCGCTCAATCTCTCTTTGGATCTCTCGAGAATGGCTCTCTATTTTTTTTCCTTTCTCTACCCCTCCTCTTTTATACTGGTCGCCGACTACCTGCTCCCCTTGTGCTCCACGTCTCTTCTATTCTACGCTTCCTCGGCTGTCCAGGCTTCAATCAACGTGTTTTGAAGGGCATGTGGGAAGAACTTAATCTTTATGAGCCCATCACTATTGATCCTGAGAGACTAAAGACACAATGGGCTAAATTTCAAGTGGCCAAGTTTTTATCCGGGTTGAATACTGACTCGCAACCTGTGAAGAGCCAACTTTTTGTTGGAGAGAAAGTTCTCTCTATGAATGACGCATTTTGTCGGATTTAGTGCATTGTTCTGTCATCATCTACATCATGAAAGAGAGTTCAACACTTTTGGCTAGTAGTGGTGGTCGTGGTCGTGATGGATTTTCTATTAGAGGTTGTGGTTCAAGGGAGGCCGTGGCCGTGGTAGTGGACATAATGGATATAGTTCTGATTGAGACAGCTATCAATGTACATACTGTGGCAAATCCGGTCATAATGTTGACACTTGTTAGGCCAAGCATGGCAAGCCTGAGTGGGCTCAATGATTAATTAATGCAAATGATGTTGTGTCTGAAGGGAGTGCTCGAAATGTGTCTTCTTGTGACACATATCCATCTATCCCAATTGGGGGTAATTCTTCTGAGTCTATGGCTTGGGATGATATGATTACACAACTTATCAAGTGTGTCCAGCAACTAAGGGCTTCCATTTCCTCATCCACTGCAACTCTTGCACACACAGGTAACATGGCCTTTTTCTCTACTTAGTCTTCTAGCACTTAGTCATTGACTTGGGGAGATTCTAGTCATATGACAAGTAAGCAAGAACTATTCTCTTCCCACCAGAGTTCTTCATCTGACGTTATTTTAGTTAATGGTTCCTCTACTCAGGGGGTTGGATCAAGGGGTGTTTCACTCACACATTCCTTTCTTTGTCCTCTATCTTACATGTTCCCCAACTTCCTTCGAATTTGTGTCTGTTAGTCAGTTAACTAAAGTTCTTAGTTATTCTATTATATTTTACCCATGTTCTTGCATCTTTCGGGAATCCAGATAAAGAAGACGATTGGTGGAGGGCATGAACGTGATGGACTCTACTATCTAGATGGTGTCTCTATTGTTGCTGCCAATGGTCTAGCTGTTAGTTCTACTACCCCCTATTATGACATTCCCGTTTAGGATATTTATCCTTATCTAAGTTACAAAAAATAATTCCCGAGTGTAAATCAGTTTCTACTCTTGAGTGTGAGGCGTGTGAACTTGGGAAACATCATCATAGTTCTTTTCCTAGTCCTAGTGATTCTCGTGCATCTACTTTACTTGAACTTGTTCATTCGGACATATGGGGACCTTTGCCTATTGATAGTAGAACTGGTTACTTTGTTATTTTTGTGGATGATTATTCTCATCTAACATGACTCTATATGCTTCATGACTGTTCTGAATTTTTATATGTTTTTCAATTATTTCTTCGTGAAGTTACTAATTGGTTTAATACATCCCCAAAAATTTTTCAAACTCATAAGGCTCTAGAATACTCAAAGAAATCAGTTTCTTTGTTTTATTCTATTCTTGGCATTATACATCAAACAAGTTGTACTTATACACTCAGCAGAATGGTGTGGCCGAGAAAAAGAATCGTCATCTTCTAGAAGTTGTTCGTTCACTCTTGTTTTGTATGCATGTCCCAAAATCATTTTGGAGTGATGCTGTCCTTATTGCTTGTTGCCTTATAAATTGTATGCCTTCTACTGTCCTCAATAATCAATCACTGATCAATGTTGCGTTTCCTGACAAGCCGGTATTCCCTCTTACCCCTCGCATCTTTGGGTGTGTTTGTTTTGTCCATAACTTACGTCCATGTGTTGATAAAGTATCCCCTCGTGCCTTCAAATGTGTTTTTCGCAGGTATTCATGAACTCAAAAAGGGTATTGGTGTTATGATCCAATGACTTGTACACAATATGTGCTATGCCACTTTTTTCGAAGGTACACCATACTATTCTACTAAGGGTAAAGAGTTTTCAACTAACAATGTTGCCGATCCTCCTATTCCACAACTTATCTTCTTAGACTCTGTTAATCCTTCTGCTGTGTCTCCTCCCTTGTAGTTGTATCAGCGGCGAAAGTAGTCTACGGCACCGCTAATCTCCAACTCTTCCATGCCCTCCATCCAGTCTCCCTCCTTGTCTCCTGGTCCGAACAATCTTCCGATTGCCCTTAGCAAAGGTACTCATTCTTATACACAAAAATCCTCTTTTGCTTACCCTATTAAGCACTATGTGTCTCTTTCACAGCTTCCTTCCCCATTACATGACTTTGCTCAATCAATACATACTCACACAATTCATACCTCTATCACTAAGGCCTTGTCTCATCTTGAGTAGAAGAGAGCTATGGATGTGGAAATGGAAGCTCTAGTGTCCTGCCAGACAGACATAGTCTTTGGTTGATCTTCCTCTCGGGAAAGATGTGGTGAAGTGTTGGTGGGTGTACACCATCAAGTACAACCCAGATGGCTCAGTTGAACGTCATAAGGCTCGGCTTGTTGCTAAAGGTTTTACTCAAACTTATTGGGTGGACTATTTTGAAACATCTTCCCCTGTGGCATGTCTCAATTATGTTCGTGTAATTATTTCTTTTACTGTGAATTTTGATTGACCAATATATCAATTGAATGTGAATAATGCTTTTTTAATGGTGATTTATCTAAGGAAGTATATATGGAGCAACCTCTTAGGTGTATTGCTCAAGGGGAGGATTGTAGTAAAGTATGCCGGCTATATAAGGCCATTTATGGATTGAAACAGACTCCAAGAGCATGGTTTGAGAAATTTAGTTAAGTGATTTTCAAGTGTGGTTTTGCACTAGTGTTATTCTGATCATTCTGTTTTTGTTCGAAAGGAGTCGGGGGTGATCATTCTTATTGTATATGTGGATGATATAATTGTCTCCGACAGTGATGTGACCAGCATTTCTGAGGTTAAGTATTTTCTTCAATAGCAGTTTCAGATTAAAGACTTGAGAGCTCTTAGGCATTTTCTAGATATTGAAGTTTTACGAAGTAGGAAAGGTATTAATTGTCTTAGCGAAAGTATGTTTTTGATCTTTTATCTGAGATGGATACATTAGCTTACAAGCCAGTTGATACTCTTATGAATCCAAATCAAAAGTTTGGAGTTGATGATGGAGATGATATTGACGATAAGCATTGATATCGGAGTCTAGTTGAGAAACTATTTGTCACGCCCCGAACCCTACGATCGCGTAATCATCCCTTCGTGGTCATAATGTACGCAACATCCCAAGACTTGTCGCCGACCCAATCGAAACACTAACAAGTAACGCATGCAAAAGCAATCTCGAACTCTCTGTACAACATATAAACAATGGGATAGTAGAGAGACAAAAAAATACACATCAACAAGACACTTTTATAAACATAACATCGATTACAATACATACATTTGCAAGCCTTCTACGAAGCCACTATCTACGAACCACGCACAACAATAAGGATCGGGTGGTTGGTAAGCTTAACTCCTCTACAAAAAGGGACACTTAAAAGATGGGATAACTCGACCTATCTTCAATCCCCGTAGTATCCTACCAGCGTCTCCGGATCAATTACGGTTGCGGGTCTGAAATGGTTTGCTTATACAACCATGAGAACACTTCTCAATAAGCAATTACCTAAGCCTCGCTTAGGCCAAAGCGTACTTTCGAACAATTCTAAACATGCGATTCAAATAATCGACGTGCCATAAACAATCACAGGCGTCCTTACCTTATCTTGGCGTATACACAAGCCATGCACGTTAGAATATCACCATAACATGGTCAATTGCCCATCAAGCACGCGCAAAGCAATTCATGGCATGATCAAGCATAACATGGTTAATAATCCAAACGTGCTCATCAATTAACTCAGGCAAAGCATTCCCTAATACAAATCGCACTCATTAAGTCCAAATTATTAACGACCCCTCGGGCCATCGAACTCCAGTCGGTCTTCTGGCGTAACCAGGCATTGTCCCATTACTTCAGCAACGACAGCATCCGGAACCCCCACCCAGATGGCATTCCACAAAGGAGCATCGATCCAACCTCCACCGCGATTGGCAACATCTAGAACCCCCACCTCGACGGCATCCAAACCCCCGTCGAGCATCGTCTAAAACCCCCGCCTAGACGGAATGTGTCGTGACTATACACACACCTCAGCAATCATTACCAATTCTTATTTTTTAAAATTAGCCCAATGTCAACTAAATCCGTCAAAATACCATGATAACACCAAATAATTCTCGAAACAGAGAAAAATTGAGAATATACAAAATCGGGTCCAAACTGGGCAGTTGCGCAATGACAGAAATCCGTTTGAAATAAATAGTAAATCAATTCCAACAATTATGAAATTTGGATATGTTGTACAAAATATCTTGATGAATATTTTTCATAAAAAACACAAAATCCAGTTCTGTCTAGAACCACCTCTTTTTGCCATCCAAAGTCGGACATAAAATATTTCATTCGGACTAACCATTTGACTTTAAAAATGCATTTCAAGTAGTAACCAAATATCCTTAGAAAGATTCGAAATTTTTATATGGTAGAGCCACAAATGTCCCCAATAAGTTTTGTGAAGGAAATATTTTGAAAATAGGTCTGCAAAAATTTATAAAAACTCGAACAGACCTGAAGGTCGGAGGAACAGTATTTCCGGCAGACTTATTTCGGTCCAAAGATGGACTTCCGAATGGCCTCAAATCATTTTTAAAAATTCCCAAATTAAATTATGTTATACTTTAATATGTTATAAATAACTTTCATGAAGAACACTTCTTCAAATTCGGCCCACACAAGTTACATAAAAAATAGAAAAATCTGGTGACGCAACAGCAATGTTACCGGAAATCAACCAACATGCAACACCAAGCAAACCAAGCACAACCAGCCACTAAACCAACTATCCACAGCCCTTAAACCATCCTTAACATGTCCATTAGTCATCCCTTAGCCTAGTCGAGGGTTAGGAAGCCATTTACTTTTAGCCTAAGCAAGAAAACCGAGCAACGGGAGCAATAGAGAGCCTCGGCACAGCAATGGCTACTCCGACGAAGCAATGGCGAGGGCGGACGGTGGATGGCAGCTCAGGTGGTCGGTGATGGTGTGAGAGTGATTGTGGGTGGTAGTGATGGCCGAGTGGTGGTGACATGAGGCGAACGGAGAGCGACGAGGCTAGAAAATAGCCAGCGACGGGAAACTTCGGGGCTGCTGGGGGCGGCGTTGCATGGCCGGGGGACGAGCTGGGATGACAGGGTGGCGTGATGCACGGCGGTGGATGGTCCGGCGAGGAAATGGTTTGGTCGGTGTGGTAGCAAGAAGAAGCAAGAAGCAGTGAGGCAAGTGAAAGCAAAAACAGCGAAGCCAGCAAAAACAAAAGTGTAGAAGACCAAGTAGAAAGAAAGGAAAAGGAAAAAGAAAAGGGAGAGAGAATGAGGAGTTGGTCAATAGCAAGGGAATGTGGAGGTGCAGTCAGCGGCAGCAAGCAAAAGCAATCAACAGAGCAGCAATGTGCAAAAGTCAATAGAACAAAGGCATGGGTTCAGCACAATAGACGCAGAAGCAACGTGGGGCAGCAGCAAAGTTAGCAGAAGAAGTCAGCAACAGAAGTCAACAGAAGATAGCAGCAAGGTAGAAGCAAAAGCAACGTGGGGAGCAAAGTGGGGGCAGCAGCAACGTGGGGTCAGCAGCGGGAAAGAAGGAGAGAGAGAGAGAGAGAGAGAGAGAGAGAGAGAGAGAGAGAGAGAGAGAGAGAGAGAGAGAGAGAGAGACCAAAGTTAACATACTAATCAAGTGCAATTTAATGACTCACAATTGGTGTTGTTGGACAAGCTAGATACAAGGGCCATGAAAATTCTGAATTTCAAAATCAAAGAAAAGACTAGATAGACACTAAATACAATAAACCAAGAGGGAGGTATACTGATCTCAATCTGCACCCGGTCCAAATTTCACTTTTCAACAAATCCGAGCAATCTCGAGGTTGGCCACGCTTATGTGACATCGTCCAAATAAATTAGTCGTGACACTTCGAGAAATTCGCCATCCAAGTTCGGATTCAAATGACGGTCAATTTCACTCAAATACAACTTTAGTGTATCTCTAACTAACGGACAACTTTTTAGGTTTACGCTTATCGATCTATGGTTACTTAAGTCATGGCGACCTCGATCATCACTGAAGGTCAACTCATGATCGAGTTCTTAGGTCCACGTACATTTTTCTAGGTAGCAATTCCCTAAAGGTTAGTATCCCGAAAATAATCAGTTCCATGCGAGATTTAACTACAAGTACATTAAAGAATATACACATTTCATTTTATCCCAAAAGTGGATCGAAATTCAAAATGTCACACTAGTTTATCTTACTTTTACACGTCCCGATATTTATTTTGTTGTTGATGTGGCGAGTCAGTTCATGGAGTCACCCAAGAAGGCACATTGGGATGCCATCTATTGCATTCTTTGGTACCGTAAAGGCTCTCCTGATAAGGGATTAATTTATAAACCAAAGGGTTCTTCCACTATGGTTGGCTATTTCGATGCTGATTAGGCTGGGTCAACGTGTGATCAACCTACAACTAGGTATTGCACTTTTCTTACGTGGTAATTTGGTTACTTGGAGAAGCAAGAAACAAACTACCATTGTTAGGTCTAGTGCGGAGGCTGAATATCGTGCTATGACATATACTGTGGCTGAATTGTTGTGGTTGAAATCCCTTCTCTAGGAGCTTGGATTTTCTATTAATCAACCTATTAATATGATGTATGATAGTCAGGCATCTATTTATATTGCTAGGAATCCTGTTTTTCATAAGTGAACTAAGCATATAGAAGTTGACTCTTACTTTGTTCGTGATGCTGTGAAGTGGAAGTTGGTTACTACTCCTTACATTGCCTTTAGAGATTAGTTTGTTGATATGATCACTAAAGTGTTGTTTCGTCCTGCCTTTGTTGCTAGTTGTTCCAAGCTGTGCATGGGTGGCCTATATGCTCCAGCTTGAGGGGGAGTATTAAGTTACTCAAGTGGTATGCTCCAGCTTTACTCGAGTGGCTTTAGTTTTATTTTTTGAGTTTTATTTCTTTTTACCTACATAAGGGCATTTTGGTCATATACAAGTTATATTCAATATAAATATATTGCGATAGGAGTAGGGCTTCAATGACAGAAGCCGTGAGCCCTTGTTGGCTTTTACGATCTGTTTCTTCCACTTTTCTTCTCCTCTCTTTCATCTTCTCTCTTGTCTATTTACTGTAGATTCTCTGATCAGCTTTGTCACATAGAGGAAGCAATGCTATTTATTTGAGCCATGATCTAACGAACAGTAATTAGCTGAACATTTTCCGTTGACAGGGACAATAGGTTTTCTCCATGTCCTAGGATATGGTTCGGTCTAAGCTAATTGTCGTCATGACGGACTCCACAACCGCATTGCCCTGTAGTATTTGGATTGATGAAGATGAATTCGGACCTGCAGAGAAGCTAGTCAACGCTGGGAGGCGAAATACAGGAGCATATAATCCAAAATAATCATTACAGACAGAACTGTAACCAAAACTTTCTCTTAAGAACTAAACTATCATATCATCAGTCAACCTAGGGATTAAAGCCCTGGATTTTGCAAGCCCTCTCTGACTTAACCGACTACACATTCAGTCTGATTTTTGCACAAGTATCTGGACACATATCGACTAAGACTTGTTCAATGTTTCTTCCATCAAAGGTATAAAATTGTGTCAGGACTAGAACCTAGAAACAACTACGACAGACATAATGTGCAAATTAAGTTTGCTGTTAAACTAATTTCCATTTCGCCAGATAACGTTGAATCTAGACTGGAATATAAGTTGTAAATTACGGTGAGTCTATTAAATTTTGGATGCTCAATTCATATATGGACTATGGAGAAGAAATAATTCCTGTACATGATAGGGGGAAAAGATGAAATGCACAGCATTTACCCGAGCTTGTCATCTACAAAGTCCATCTTGGTTCCAGTAATATGCATTTGAGCCTTCGGTTCAGCCAAAATCTTAACGCCCTAGTCTTCAACCAACTCATCGAACTTCCTTTTTTGCATCTGAAAACTAGTGAATAAATTTCCTCCAGTATATGAGTAATCAAAATATCACACAAGAAAAGACAATGAGAGCATCAATCACTAGCTTGAAATTCACAAAATATGGTTTATCTACTTATTTCCGTGTTTCGAGGTCCAGGTATACATGGATAAGCAGGTCTCGATCTGCACTTATTTTCTCAATTAACGTTTGTTCTGTCTCATGACGCTTCCTGAAAGATGGTTAACCTTTACATTTTTTCAGTAAAACGTAAACTAGCATCCTATACAGAAAATTAAGACGATGAAGAACTTCAGAGGACAATTCTCTGACAGTCCACTTGCCGTATGAGATAGTAAGTTTTTAAAGCCTCTCAGATTTGAACATCGGCATGTGGTATTGGCCAGAAATGAGTCTCATACGGCAAGTGGTACTTGTGAAAAAAGATAAAGAGTTCATATCATGAAAAATCTTAAATCGATATATTTATGACAAATTTATCTCAAATTAATTTTTTGATCACAAAAAATTATAAATTGATACTCTTGTGACAATTTTATCCTATGCTAATTTCCTTTAAATTTTACCATCATATTTCTAAATTAAATGACGTGTAGCAGTTGACGAGTGTACTGGTTTGAGCTTTTATCCTCCGTTTGTCACATGTGTACCAATTTGTAATTTTTTGTGGTATTAATTCAATTTAATGAAAGGTAAATTTGTCACAAATATATCAATTTGGGTTTTTTTATGGTAAAAATATTAGTTTTGGAGTAAAATTATCACACGTGTATCAGTTTGAGGTTTTTGGTTGTCAAAAAATTAGTTTAGGATTTTTCGTGATATTAACTGAAAGATAAATTAGTTAAAGAATCTATTCCCTGCTTTTGCATGCTATCGCAAAACAGGAGCCTAACAAAAATAGACAAATGCAAATGCCTTCAATCTAGAAAAAATCGTAGATTTGGACTCTTGTATCTTAACCACACAACCAAGACGAAGCAAAAGTTACACCGAGACATTCTGATTCGTGAGCATAGTTCGTGATCACCTACAACGTAAAGGTTTCGTTTTCCACACTGAGCAACATTAATTAAGCCTTTCCAGCTTTTGACCCACAAATTAAGACTGGTCACTGAATTTGCTAAAAAATATCACAAATTAAAGCCAAACCCAAACTTAACCCCCAGCAAACCAAAAACAACACTAACTTTTTAAATTACTAACCAAAGAGTTGACCTTTTTGTATTTTCTTCAAACTGGACAAACCATTTCTCTCTCCTTTTCTCATATTCTAAACATAGCCAAAAACCTTTATGTCAAACTTAAAATGTCAAGGATTTACTTCTGGAACAGCATTATGAGAAATTCAGAAAAGTGAGTAGGAAATGCAGTTGCTCCCAGAGGAATTTATTTTACCACAAAAGACCCACAAAGTGATGCACTCAAGTCCAAGCAAGCAAGAAAACCAGGCAAAAATATCTCAAAAGAGCAGTTACAAAGCCCAAAGTTGGAGGTCAAATCGAATGGTAAAACCATGAGGACAATGATATCGGCGATTTGAGAACAATCAAGTAAGTTTCGACCACTTAAAATGCGGTCAAGTGATTCCTCTATGAAGTTGCAATCAAGCAGCATGCGTATTCCAATAAAATAGAAAGAAACAAGATACAAATGCAGAACTTGGATTTAGTTCATCATCTCATGAAAGCTTAATGCACTTTGTTTTTTTCTTTTCTATGATTTAGTAAACCGATGAGGAAATTTAGTACCCTAACGATGGTTTTCTCATGAGATCTTTATCATCATGAGACAAAGTATTACAGAAAAATGTAGACAACCAACAATAATAGTCATAATAACTCGACGGATATGTCATTTCAAGCGAAGGTTTGATAGACTTCACCCGCAAACTATGAAATTACTTCTACTCTAGATTGATGGGTAGATACCTCATCAGTGTCATCAATTGATTTCTATTAAAATTAATTATATCATGCAGATACACATTAGAAGCATGCTTTGGAGAATGCATAGTTGTTGGATCAATATGCAATCATCATCATTTTTACCATGTAATTTAGCAAATTGAAACTTCATGCCAATTAACATATCCAACTTCACGCTACCTGACCTACCGACTTAACATATAGTTGCACCTCAACCCACACCATATTCCCAACAGGTAAACACAATGTCTTATGGTGATTTCGAACTAACCCAGATCTCGAAATAGGAGCATCTAATGACTGTGTCTACCATTGTTGACACCTATTTTTAATTGCCCAAAAATTAATTACACAAAATTTAAGGGTTAATGTCCTTAATTCCTAAACCCAAAAAATTTTTAATTTCAATTGCATTGCATATAGACATAGGAACATTTTGCACAATTAGAATGTATTTTTATTTTTCTAAAAAATTAAAAATTATTAAAAAATTATTAAAAATTTAAAAATTTAAAAAAATAATATTGGGCCTGGCCAAAGCCAGCCTGACCCAACCCCCTTTCCTTTTCCCCCCGCGCAGGCTTGGCCCGCTCCTTTTCTTTGCTCCCTTCCACGCGAACTAGGCCGGGCCCAGCCTGCTTCCCCTTTCCCCCACGACCTAGCCTTTACCCCTCTCTCCTCAGTTCTCCCCTGCCTCGACGATCGCCACCTGGAACGACGTGGAGAACCCACTCGACCGCGCAAGTCTGGCCACCGAAGTCAATAGAGAAGAGAGCAGGTGAGAACTCTTAATGAAGACGAATTTCGGGGTGGAGAGAGAGGAGAGAGATGGGTCGGCTAGTTTGGTTCAGAGTAGCAGAGAGAGAGAGAGAGAGAGAGAGAGAGAGAGAGAGAGAGTTTTTCAAAGAGTTTGAGCGAGATTGAGAGAAAACGTGAGACTGAGCGTTTGAAGGAGCTGAAGAGGAAGCCAGCCGGCTTCGCCGTTGCTCGGAGACCGATCGACAAACCCCTAGAGTCAACCCCTACCGGCAAGTCCTCCCAGCTCCCCTGTTATCCCCTATTTTCTTATGTAGGTGGGCAACACTTGCGCCGGCCGTCTCATGTGAGTCCCGGTTCATACCGTCCTTGGTTGCGATCTAGACTCGTCGTCGGAGGAGGGTCATGGCAGTCGGAGCAAGTCGGAACCCTTAAATAGGTCAGGGTTTCCTTTTTTTGGCTCCGAGCTCTAACTATTCGATGAAATGTCTGAGTGAGATCCGATTGTGGTTCATCCGCTCATGGTCAGCATCATGTCACTCGTGTGTGTCGCATTCCCTTTTAGCGTCCTTACGGTGTTTTAAAGTTCTGAGAGTCAGTCGCCTAGCCGTCGGCCGTGTCCCAGCCACTGCCGTTGTTTTGTTTGGAAGTTGACCGGAGATGCCTCCGTCCGGCAGCATCAAAGCTGGTGGAAGAATAGAGGCCAGGTGGAGTAGGGCCTCAGTCTGGGCTGGTTAGGGTGACACTAGGGCATGGGCCCATGGCGTTGCCAGGCCGAGACGAGCAACGTCTCTGCGCCCCCTAGTGAATCCCCGCGAAATAGGGGAAAATAGGGGAAGAAACCGGGTCTGTGAAGGGGGAAAAGTCAAGTCGGTGCGGGTCAGGCGAGGAGCCCAATCTAGCTTAGGACCTGGGTCAACGACCCGAGTTTACCCCGACCCGGTTTAGATTTGGAGATTGGACCCGTGTCAATGACTTTGGTTGAATCCGCGCAGCCCGACCCTGTTTTAATATTATATTATTATTTTATTTAAAGAAATTTCGAATTTTTTTCTTTTAAAATTAGGATATAATTCATATATAAGTTTTGTTTAATTTTTTTTAAAATTATGTGACATATCTGAATGTTTTAAATTGTTGTTGTATTATTATTACACATGTTATTTTTTTTAAATATAATTGCATAAATTGTCATATTTTAAATTGAATAGACCTACAAAACTATATAGTAGGATTTTGCATGTTATATTCACATTTGTTGTATTATTATGCATGTTATGTTTTTAATTAGAATATAATTGCATCAATTATCATGTTTTGAATGTTATCACCTTAGTTAGGATTAGAACCCTAGACTACATATTTATCTTGACTGCTAATCGTTAATGATTATCCACTTGCTCGATCATCTCATATATTAGGAGAAAGGTCGGAAAATCAATCCAAATTGCCTGACAAATATTTTTTGAAATGAACAAGTAAAAAAGTATCAAAAAGGCATTAGTTATTTAACTAGTGTAATTAAGTCTCTCAACTCATTTAATCTCTTGTTCGCAGAAGTAAGCAATTCTCCCATTATCTTACTTGGGTGTCTAATTGACCTACTATGAATCGATTAGTGACGACTCATAGATAAAAATCACTTACAGATTAAAAACTTAAAATCCTCAGTCACGATATGACATGGGCTTGAGAAAGCCCGAGTTAAGTTCCGACCTTAGACTTAGCACATATCAAGTGAGATCCCCCATTTTGATGTTAAAAAAATCAAAGGTCAATTGCGACAATCATTATTCAATCGCAGGCCCTACAGTTGCATTCTTTTTTATTCATCCTATTGTCCTAACCCAATCCTAAAATTTGTTTTGCCGTCTCTTGATGCCACAGGTACACACAACGATAGGGTTCAACAAACCTAGAATTGGTTCGGACATTGGAATGATCACGTGATTGACACGTGCTCCATTCCTCCACTTCTTTTCACTTGCTTTCTTTTTTCGTGAAAACTTTTTTTTGTTTTTTGTTGAAGAGCGACCAATTCTTTTTTTTTAGGCGAGTTCTAAATTAGACGACTAATTCACATGCAATCAATATTTCACAAGATCATTTTTTTATTAATTATGTTTAATATACAAAAAAAAAAAGGAAACTTTTGTTATGAGTTCAATATTTCAATGAGATGTGAAAAGCATTCCATAAAATTGGTAATTCAATATATTTCCACTTACGCGATCCAATAAGAGAAAAGATGTGTTTTGCAATGGCCTTGTAGAGGCAGATTCGATGACAAGACAAGTAAATCACTCTTTGGGCAGGCAGGAATTTATGTCGACTGTTGCGCAAACCAAGTTTGGAGCAGTCATTAGAATAGGGATTGTGGCTGCTGGTGCATGAAATTAGCAGTATTCTGTTTCTTCTCTCTTTTCTTTTATCTTCTTTTTGTAACCCAATTAGCAGTGACTTGCTTGTTGACTTGCAAGAGGTAATATTTGGTCCGTGTCATAATAGTAGCAAGCACAATCGGTGCTTTTCACATACAATTGGAGCATCGATTGAGCAGAAGTTCTGGCACGATGTTTGATTGAACCGTTTTCGATAAAATTCTCTCTGTAACACCCTTTACTTCAGGAAAGTAGCGGGCTGGAAGAGATGAACTTCGTTCAGAATGTTTACTATATTATTGGGCTGCAGATGTTCCTAGGCAGGTATAATAGTTACTCATTTTTATATTCTAGTGCACACTGTTCATCCGTGAGATGTGAGTCTTTCTTGGACAGAGTTCGATGGTCTTCTACGAGAACTTCGGGTTGCCAAACCTATATGACATAGTACGGTACTGTCAGGTATTGTCCTTTTTTCCACTCCTGGCGCTGGACAGATCTTAGCTGTTTTCAATTTTAAACTGAGGGTGCCTTGTACAGCCATGTACATGTAGCTTAAAATAAATACATGTCATTTAAAAATAGGGTGTTCCTGTGTAGAAGGGCACCACATTGCTGGTTTTGGAAATTTTGATGGAAAAATCAATTTGAGCATAACAAACTTATTGTGACATTCTACAAAATTAGTCTATTTGGGATTTATGAAATACTGGATTTTATGGATGTACTCGTAATTAGTTATCGTCCGGAACTGATCATTCTTGGAATGCTAACCATTAGGAAAAGGCTAATAGGGAAAATTAAATTCGCGCGACTAAAGGAAATTCGATCGTGAATGGATTTCGATTATTACATCGCTGAAGTGATATTTTGAGTCATTGTTGGCCGATCCAAGGATAGTTAGGGGTCGGTTCGCCACTGTCATAGTAGTGGATCGCGGGTGATTCTGCTGGACCACGAAACGACTTGACGAATAATCCTAAACCTATACCGAACGATCGTACCCCTCAGATAAAGTGATTACTCTTCGCGATTTCAATGACAACCGAGGTTGTCACGTAACGAACAAACTTGTACGTGGCTTGATTCAATATCAGTCATGAGTCGATTCTGCGAATTTTCCCATCAAGCCGTCTGTTAGCTCGAGAAACATTCAAGTTACGTTTAATAGAATTTAATTATTGAATTTAGCCCAATTTAGACACCGAAAAATTAGGAAGTCATGACGGAATGTTAGGACGACGTTGCAAGAGACACGTGTGATTTTTGGGTGCACTCAAATCCTTCAGAAAAATTCTATTTTGGCAAGAAATAGAGAAAGTGATCAAAATACCCTTAAGAATTATAAAAGGATATGTTTTAAGGGTAAAGGGCATTTTGGTAATTTTGCCTCAAAATTTTAATTGGACAATTTTACCCTTGGGTTTTTGAGAAATTACAAGAATACCCTTGGATATTTTGGACAAGATTTGATCTCAGCCGTCGATTTCAGGATAAGATCGAATCTGGACCGTCGGATCAAAAAGATTAGAGAAAGGGTATTTTGGAAATTAGCCAAGTTGGTCAAGAAATTTGACTATTTAAGTCAAAATTTCTCTCTCTCCTCACTCATTTTCTCCTCCCCCACGGCAGCCCCTCTTCACCAAATTCTTCCTCTCTCTCCCTCTCGAACTCTCCCCCACCATGAAGCCCCCATCGCCGAACCGTAGCTGCGTCGTCGCCGCTTGCCTTCGCCACCGCCAAGCCGCGCCGCCGTTCACCGTTAAGCCAATCATCGCCGTTTGTCACCGCCATCGCTTTCGCTCTAACCATGATAGTTTAGAGCTTGGTAAGTTGTAATCTAAACCTCGCCTAGGACGTCGGGTATTTTTTTCGAACTTGTTTGGGTGCGGCTTAGGGGATTTAAAGGTTGATTAAGGCGTTGATAATGATTATTGGTGGTTGATCATAGTTATTGGTGGCTGAGTATGGCTGTTAGTGGTTGTTGCGGGTTGGATTAGACGTCGGGAAATAAGTTTTGGCGGTTGAAATTCGGTAGAAATTGGTTTGGGTTTGAATCCGTGAGGTTCGGGGTGAATCGCGGATTCGCAATTACTGTACCCGCCTGGTTTTCTATTTTTGTAGAGAATTTTGTAGGCTGAAAGAGAGGAAGGTTTCTTCATGAAAGTTATTCCCAACATCTTGAAGTATAACATACTTTAATTTGGGAATTTTTGGAGATCATTTGAGGCCATTCGAAAGTCCATCTTTGGACCGAAATAAAATTGCCTAATTTACTGTTCACTCAACCTTCGGGTCTGTTCGAATTTTTATAAATTTTTCCAGGCCTATTTTCAAAATACTTCCTTCACAAAAATTGTTGGGGACATTTGTGGCTATAAAATATAAAACTTTCAAGACTTTTCAAGGTGATTTCGGTATTAAAAGAAATATATTTTGAGGACAAAACGGTCTATTGGAGCGAGTTGATTTTTGTCTGATTTCAAGTGACCAAAAGAGGTGTTTCCAGTTGGAACTGAGTTTCGAGTTCTTTACGAAAAATGTTTAGCAAGATGTTTTACGCAACGTATCCAAACTTCAGAATTTTTAGAGCTCATTTACTATTTATTTGAAGGGGAGTTCGATCATTGTGTAAACTGCCCAATTTTACCCCGATTCTTTGGATGTTTGTTTTGATGAGCGGAAAAATGGTGGGGGTGTCGGGGTTGAAGAGTTGTTGCCTCGTGACCGGAATTTAGGCTTGAATGTGTGTTATATGAGGTGACTTGAGGATGAAATGAGGATGTTTCGAGGCTGGAGTGAGACCGAATAGAGTGTCGGATGTTGTGGGATGGAATTGGCAAGCTTAGGGCTCAATTTAAGGACAAGTGGTGTCGGTTTGGTGTGTGATAGTATGGCTGGATTGTGGTGTTTAATAGGCTTGGAAATGTCAAAATTATGCCTATGAACGTGGCTGTGTTTGTGGGCCCATGAGCGGCCTTATGTGTTTATTGAACCGTGATTTGATGGATTGAAATGTGCTTGATTATGTGCATGCGTGGGCCAGATTGAATTAATTGTTGAAATTGGCCATGTCAAATGCTGAGTGAACATGTTTTACGTGTTAATTGATGCGTGCACGAGCCACGTGTAATAGGCCAATTGAGTGTGGTAAATGCTTATTTAGCATGTGCATGAGTAAGAAAGAAAAGTGGTGTGGCATGTGATTGTGGAAGTTATGTGAAGGTGTGTAAGTGCGAGAATGGGATTGGGCCGAGTATCATAAGTTCGGGCAGCGATCACGTAGGTCTGTTGCATTTGGCACAGATTGAGACTTGAAAAAGCAAGAATGAGAATCAGTCCGAGGCACGATAAGCTCGGGTGAGACTGGGATTGGAACGAGGCATTATAAGCTCAGGTTCCGATCATGTAGGCCTGTCGCATTTGGTGTGGGCTGAGTGTTGGGTCGCAGTGTACCCGAGGCGTGTACGTTTACGCGGGTCACTGGCGAGTGATGTGGGAAGTGATGAGTGGTCATAGTGTTCTTGAGGTGTGTACGTTTACGCGGGTCACTGGCGAGTGATGTGGGAAGTGATGAGTGGTCACAGTGTACTTGAGGTGTGTACGTTTACGCGGGTCACTGGCAAGTGATGTGGGAAGTGATGAGTGGTCGTAGTGTACCTGAAGAGTGTACGTTTACGCAGGTCACTGGCGAGTAATGTTGGAAAGAGGAATTGAGAACGGAAAGAATGTGTGCGAAATGAGAATTGTACATGCGTGTGTTTGAATATGATGTAATTGTGATTGAGTGCGGGTGTGTGCATGATTGAGCCTAACCATATTAATTGATGTACTTGCGCTGTGATGATTTGATGTGCGTGAATGTGTGTGTTTGTGTGATTGTCTGGAGGTACGTGATAGCCTAGGTAGAGTTTAAGTTTCAACTTATTGAGAAGTGTCTGATGGTTGTATAAACTAAACCATTTCAGATAACCCGCTTGAATAAGAACTCAGTCGCCACCGCCGCTGCCAGAACTTTTGGTACAGTCATGCACACTAAGGATAATTTTGTGGAGTACACTCTAAATGGATGCCATGTCGAGGACGCAAGGACTAGTGAGGAGGCGATGAGTTAATGTTCATGTAGTACCGTTTTTGGTAGATAGGGCATCTACCTTTTTGGTGTATAGTTTTTAAGGTAATCATAGTGGGTGTACATATAAATTTTATGGACTCAAGGAATGGTGGAATGGTATAGGTATACTTGCACATGGATGTTGTAAATTTATATGGTAATGTAAGGTTTGTAATTGTTGACAGTTGGGCGTGCTAGTTTAATTCTGGTGATTCCAATTTATTTATTTGAGTTTAATTATTTGTTTCCGCTACAATTGACTCTGATGCGAGACCGTTGAGTCGGCAACGTGCTCCTGGGATGTCTCACTTATGATGCTAAGAGTATGTGTCCATAGGATTATGGAGGTCAATATCCCATATGCTGGATTATTCCTCCTCTTACTATAATTGGAAATACCGCACTGCAGGTATCTGTAATTATATTGAAATGTTACGCTCGATTTCTTTACTATAAGAAAGTGTCCCTAAACTCAGGGTGCGAACTTGACCAAAAAAAAAAAAACTCAGGGTGCGAACTTTGGACACTTTACCAAGGTTCCATGTCCTTAATTTTTATAAATCACCAAAGCAGAGATCATAATCGTACCTCACCCAACGCTTGTTTTCCAATGTATTAACATAAGTAAATGGATAAGTTCCCGCAGCATTCGCACATTTCACTGATGGATGTGGTAATGCATGTTTGCTAAATAAATTTCCAATTTCTAACTCAATTCTTCTAGAATTTTTCATTTTTGTCCTTACTAATCAATTGCTTCATACTGTCCACCGGCAGACTAAAAGCTCTGACATTTTTTCTCCTCTGTCCTCAATTAACATTATTTATGACACTGAGGATGTTGAGGAGAATAAAATCTTCTACCTGAATACTTGTGGCTGAATGGAAAAGTAAACTTTTATTTCTATAATAGCCTTAAAGATCATTAAATTTGTCAATTTCATGAAACTCTTTCTAAGTTGTTTATGGTGTTACAGAGTAAAAGACAATGTCGCCAAAGTGCTTTTTTCGGGTATTTTGCTGAAGCAGTGCAAGGTAGGGGTGAACGGTTTCTGATCCGGTCTGGTTCTAAGGGGGAACCGGGAACCGGACCGAGAGAACCGGTTCCCAATTTTCAGAACCGCGGATCGGACCGGTTGGTTCCATTAGACCGACGGTCCGGTCCGATTCCGATCCGGTCCAATGGAACCGGTTACTTAGAGTTTAGGGTTTTTTTTAATCAAACACTTAAGGTTTTGTTCACATTTTACTAATTTTTTCTAATGAATTTATGTCAATGAAGTTCACTTATGATTTAATTCACATTTTACTATTTTTTATCAATGAATTTATGGTAATGAAGTTCACTTAGAGTTTAGTTCACATTTTATTAATTTTTTTAAAGAAAAAAATAAAAATATATATTAAATAGTCGGTCTTGTCCGGTCGGTCCGGTCCGGTTCCCCCTTGGAACCGGGAACCGGACCGCCCGGAAACCGATTCCGCTTTTGGGAACCGGGAACCAGACCGATAGTCCCAAGAACCGGACCAAACTCGTCGATTCGGTCCGGTCCGGTCTGGTCCCGGTTTGGACGGTCCAAGTTGCTCACCCCTAATGCAAGGCTGCAATGGTATATCTGGTCATTATGACAATTAGTTCAGTAGATAATGCGAGAGATGCCATAAATTTTTAGTAATATTGTTTACTGGGTGAGGTGAATCATATATTTGCACAAGAAAATTATCTCTGGAAGAGGTTGTCACACCTCGAACCCCGAGCACGCTAACATCTTGCCAATGGTCGTGAAATGATAATATCCCAAGATGCGTCGCCGACCCAATCGATCAAACTTACAATTAAACGCATGCAGAAGAGAACTTGAAAACCTCAACAACAATCAATAAAACGGGATAGTAATGAAAATACTTTAATTCATAAAACATCGAAGCCATTTTATAAATACAACGTTAACCCAATGAAGATACAATATACAGGCCTATTACAAAGGTGACTTCCTCCCAGACCAAACATACAAAAAGGGACGTGGATGGTCGGATTAACCTAGTTTCGCTATCAAAAGGAGCAATAAAAAAGATGGGATATCAAAACCCATCATCAAACCCGATGATATCCAAGAGGCATCTTCTGATCAGATTCCTCTTCGCCCAGATTAGGTACCAAGTAATCCGAGTCGCACTTCGGATTCGTAACAGTCTCGTCCGGAGGGTTGAGATCGAAGGGGTCCCAAATCTCATCTCCAGCGCCACCATCAAAGGGTCCATCAAAGTCCTTTATTGGGCCAAACTGCCTATTCCCTTCCCTAATGAACCATGCTACAAATTCATGCGGTTGCCAAAGCTCAAGCCCCTCATCAACCCAGACGGTTGACATATGCTTCTCATAACCCTTATTCGGTCCAACCGAAAACTCTACTACTATCGTGCTCATATCCATGGGCATGCCAAAACGCATAGGAGGCCTGTTCATGGTCGGGAGTCTGAAAAACAGTTAACAAACAACAATAAGAAAAATTGATCGAGTTAACGACCTAAGCCTCGATTAGGAGGTCAACTCATCTCGGATGCATCTAAAATATGCAACTTAGCTTGATATACACAACATGTCATCACACAATCTTAGGTAATCTTACCTTGCCATGGCACACACCCTGCACGTTATCAATCTCCATATATAATCATCATATAACAAACATATAACTCAATCAGAATATGCAATAGTTTTTCCCGTGCATAATGCATCCACACGAGTCCTGATTATAGTTTTTCCGCTTTGGCTTGTCCCATTCCGTGCCTCACAATTTCATCCCATAATCAAGCGTAATGCTATCATCCTCTTTCATGTGTATTTCGATTACTACGGCCACACAGAGCACGGCACAATATGCGTTATTCACATCAGGTTGACTGTCTTCTGACATGACCGGGCATCATCTCGCCCTGTTGGGCACGGCATCGTCTCATTCTACCTCAATGACGGCATCCCATAAAAGGGGTTCGTGAATTCAATTCGTGAACGACTTCATCTCACCCTTTTCCCTACGACGGCATCCAATTACCAAATTGGGAACTACCTGTCAAGGGCACGGCCAAACACTGGGTTGGCAGTCTTCCGATGTCACATCCCAAAAACAACTAGAAAAGAAGGATGACATGGCCGTCCTTCCGCACGAAGGATGTAGCCTCAATAATAACTAATAACATGTTATCAACATACATACATACATATATATATATATATATCTCAAACCACATATATTTCAAATAAATCAATAGGTTGGTTACAACATCAGAGTTTCTATAATCCACCAAAAGAACATGTACATCAAGAACTTAGCCAACCCGATGAACTGTCAACATCCTTACAAAGAACTCTAAAAATCATACCCAAAAATCTAACTCCCAAACATCCCCGCGATAACACTCTCGTACTAATGGCCACTAGCCAAGGAACTTGAAAAGATTGGAAAAGAGAGGGATGAGCAATCACAGCTCAGTGAATAATACATCTCTTCTAAGTAGATCGAGTAATCACTATGCACGTGTACAAAGCAATACCAGAACTTCAGAAGCCAAACTTAAGGTTTAAATACACATAGAATAATATAAGAGTTATTTCATTTTATCAAAACTTTGTACAAGTCACAAATACACATTTAAATCCACCATCACAATTGAAACTATCAATGGTCAAGTCTATTAATTAATCTCTATAAAAACTACGTCAATGGTCCATTGTATTGACTAATATCAAATCACACATCAATGGTCTATTTTATTGATAAATCTCATATCACATCATACGTCGATGGTCCATTCCATCAACCAATCTATTGCTCAATATATAACCATAATCATGACACAAAGCCTTGTGACATGGCTATCAAGATGCCCCCTAGGCAAGTTCTCCACCTACAAAGTTTGTGGCTCGACTCAGAAGAATATCTTAAACCTGGTATCCATACCCCCAAATCCCTCAATGGGTTCACAATCATATTGAGCATCAAATAACCATCCTCCAATATCAGAAATCCAATCCAAAATACATTTCACAAACCAAACAAATAATTTTCTCACAACACAGCTCTTCCCCCATAAATACATTTCATAGAGCATTTCTTGAATCATTTTTGAGCTCATTTCATAAACTAGTTCGTAACGCGATACACATATATATCATTGTACAATACATTTCCAAAAACGAATCCCAAATCATTCTCAAATACTAAAAACTACTAAATACTCAATCCCGTTTTATGCAACAAATGCTCTGTTAAGTTCAACTATATATTTATATCGAATCATAATTTTTTCGAGATATGATTTTTACAAAACCAAAGAAGAGATAGTATCACTCACCTTAGAATACCAAAAACCAACAACAAGCAGTTAAACAAATCGACGATCTTGTAAGCCTAACAATTAAATGAGAATCAATGTAAAAACCAAGTAAAATACTACAATAACTACGCAACGGCTAAAGTAAGCTTAAATGCTAACTAAAAGACTCCTACATGCTAACAACACTCACAGCCGAAACGGTTATTCAAAATTATCCGCAACGCGAAACTTGATCATGCCATAACTTGCTCCATCGAACTTAGATCCTAGCAAAATTATAGTCAAAAGAAAGCCCGTTCAGAGTATTACAAAAGTCCTATCTTGGATGCCCCAAAATCAAGCCAAAAACTAACGAAATATGGCCTGAAGGCTGCTGGACATGTCCTGTTCACTTCATGCGGAAAACTTCAAAAATTCGTTTCGGGCAAACGGTAAGTCCAAATCAAGATCTATAAAATCCCACGGCTCTACGATACCCTAAACTACCAATTCTATATATATACGCAGCTCAACGACTCAAAAATCGGACTTCGCGACTTAAATTTCCCAAAATTCCGAATTTAAACCCTAAATATGAAAACTTCTCCAATCGGATGAACGAGGGGTGCAAATGCTTACCGGGCATTACGATACGATGTTGATCCGAGATGGCGAGGCTCCGGTGATGTGAGCCTTTCCTCTTTCTTCTTCTTCCTTTTCTTTCTCTTTCTCTCTTTCTCTTTCTTCTCTTCTCTTCCTTGCTATTCGCAAGCTCTCGGTTAAAAAAGAAGAGCCGAGCGTCCACTGTAGACGCTTTTTGACCTTTTTTTAACCCAAATATTACATCCGGTATAATCGGGCACGAAAGTAACCTTTAGGTGATCATGCACACATAGCAATCACTCAAGTCTCATTGTTATCTTTTTCAATTAGCCAATGCAGACAAGATTCGTGCTAATACGTCAAAATATTGCAACTTTCACACGTAAAAATGCAATAGGATAATCACACGGGATAACGTACATATAATTAAATCATGGAAAAATTTCAATTAAGGACCCCAAGTGGAGTCAAATTCTCAAAAGAGAGCCTAAAGTAAACATAGTGTCAAATAAGGGCATGAAGTGCCCAATCAGTCTCAAATAAGGACCTAAAGTGCCCAAAAAGTCTCAAATAAGGGCATGGGTTACCGGCCGGCCAAAATGCCTGCCGACCAACAAGAATGTTACTGTTCCAACACCGAAATGCAACTTTTAATTTTTTTAATTATTTTTTCCTTTATGTTTTTCCTTTTCTATTTTTTTTTCTTTTCCTTTTCTTTCTTTTCTTCTCTTCCTCCGCTGGCCTCAAGCAACGCCGCCTTTGCCTGGACTGGGCGAGGTCGGCCTCGCCAATTGTTGGCGAGGGCTCAACCTCGCCGGCATCGAGCGAGGCCGGCCTTGCCGTTGCAGGTGAGACCGGCCTCGCCCGATACCGGCAATGTTGGCCCTTGCCAGCGGTTGGCAAGGTGGAGTCTCGGCAAATCTGGCGAGGGCTCGACCTCATCGACGTCGAGCGAGGCCGACCTTGCCTTTGCAAGCGAGGCCAGCCTCACCCGATGCCGGCGAGGTTGGGCCTCGTCAGCGGCCGATGAGGTCGAGCCCTTGCCAGAACCGGCGAGGCTCGATCTCGCTGTTGCTGGGTGAGGTCGAGCCTTGCTAGATCTAGCAAGGGCTCGACCTCACCGGCGTCGGGCGAGGCCGGCCTTACCGTTATAGGCAAGACCGGCCTTGCCTAACACCGGCGAGGTCGAGCCTTGCTAGCGGCCGGTGGGGCCGAGCCCTCGCCAAATCTGGCGAGGCTCAACCTCATCGAGCCTAGGTGAGGGCGGCCCTCGCCCGACGCTGGCAAGGGTGTTCTCACATGAGGCCGGCGACTTCCACTGGCCTTGGTTATGGCTGGCAGAGGAAGAGAAGAAAAAAAAAAAGAAAAGGAGAAACAGAAAGGAAAAAATTTAAAAAAATTTAAAAGTTACTGTTCCGATACCGAAAATAGTAACATTCTTGCCAGCTGGCGACCCAAGCCCTTATTTGAGATTTTTTGGGTACTTCATGTCCTTATTTAAGAATGATTGGACACTTCAAGCTCTTATTTAACACTATGTTCACTTTGAGCCTTCTTTTGAGAATTTGACCCCACTTGAGGCCCTTAATTAAAATTTTCCCTTAAATCATCAAACTTGGCATGCTTCCATATTTAAATATCCTCGCCCTATTCCACTCATAAAATTTGACATATAAACCTGACACCTCGGATTTTACTGTTCATATGCCCATAATTCTATCCTTGAAAATAGCAATACAATTCATTTTGCTATACCAGCTAATTTATACGGCAATTTCCAATATAGGCATCACAATTCAAGCCTAAAACAATCACAAATTATTATTAAAAACTACACAAATAAAATAATAAAATATTAATATTTAAATTCCGAAAATTAATTTATTTAATAAGAAAATATTAATTATAAAAAATAATCCGATAGCTTATCATTAAATCTTCAATAGCTTATCATTGAAACCTCGATAGCCTATCGCAAAACTAGTGATAGCTTATCGCTATAAACTCCGATAGCTTATCGTATTACTAGATAACTTATCACTACCATTTATCACTTATCGCAATAGCTTATCAACTATCCCTAATTAATTAGTACTAAGCACAATTAACTTAATCTAAACTCATCCTAATCAAGTTTAACCTACTAAAAAGGGAAATGATTTCGATTACACGGACGCAATGGCAGCGGAGAGGGCTACACACGGCTTAGTCCGAAAATGACACGAGGTGATGACGAATTCGAGGACAACAGCTTAGCAACTCAGTGAGGGCTGTTAGGCTTGTGGTGAGGTGACCCGGCAGAGGAAAATGGCATAGACGGGTGGTGTACGGCCGCGAGAGGACACGACACTCAGCTAGTGGTGGCTCCATGTCAGCACAAGGTAGCTAGGGCGGTGTTGCTTGCTCCTCGGCCAAAGGGGAAGGAAGAGGAAGAAGAAGAAGAGAAAGGGGGTGAAAATGAGAGAGAGAGAGAGAGAGAGAGAGAGAGAGAGAGAGAGAGAGAAGAGAGGAGAGAGAGAGGGAGTTGGCCGGTTGAGGGAGAGAGAGAAGAGAGAGAATGAGAGACCAAAAGAGATATTTCTCTTCGTCAATGCATGCCTTCAAAGTCTTAACTCATCATGCCAATTGCCCCCAAAGTCTTCATCATTAAACCCTTTGTCTCTTGGTCATAAATGCTAGAAGGGCAAAATGGTAATTTCACAAAGTATAAACTACTATACATGTATATGAGCTAGAATTTTGTAAGGGCTCGTATAAATCAAGTTTGGGCTCAAACGGATAAAGAATGGTCTTGAAAATACTATTGGGCTCAAACTTGGGCTTGAATAAGGTAAAGTGGGCTTAGCGGGCCTCATTGGGCCACTTGGACTTGTCTTGGGCCCAAATGACTGAACAACATTGGGCTTGAGGCCTAATGTGCCTTTGTCCGGTCCACTTCCTTGTGGGCTCCAATTTCTCGGCTCGTTAACTCCTTTTTCCGAGCATTTCGAGCAAACTGATAATTCAGAAGATTAACAAGGCGATGTCCAATAGCTCAGTCTTGACATCCTTGAAGGCTCAACACCCAAATTCGGATTCTAATATATAGTTAAAATCAATCAATTGTGATTTTATTATATATCAAACTAATGGGCGGCTTTTAGGAATTACTCGTATTCGACCCGTGATTAACTTGATATCAATCCACGTTTAAGCTTTCTCGAGCCATTGATGATCTCGATTGTCATGTAATTGCGAAGGGTCAATCACTAATTCCGAAGTAAATGATTGTTAGGAACTAGTTTAGGGTCGTTCACAATCTATATAATGATCAGATGGAATCACTCGCGATTTGATTGTATACTATTGGCGAAACATTTTATAACCATTTCTTGATCTGTCTATAAAGGCTCAAAATTGTCCATCGTCAATCTTTATAATCGACTTGTCAATCCATGGTCGAGTTCTTTGGTCGTGCGTACTTAATTCTTTAATAGCTTTATGAGTGATCAATTCAGAGTGAGATTTAACTAATAGTGCATCGATAAATAATTACTTCATTATATCCCAAATATGGTTGAAATTTGAGGATGTCACAGAGGTCTCACCTGTTTAGCTTCTATTGCAGTTTGTCACTTCCCTCAGTAAATTAATTTTAGTAGACTTTCTCTGTGTAATTGACATTGTTTTAGTTTAATGTCTTCAAATTGTTTAATGAATCTCACTGCCACAGGAATGTGCGACAACTGTGCCGTATCTAATGAGATCAAAGAGGTGGATGTATCTAGTGCATTACCTTGGACATTCAATCTTTATTTGATATATGCATTTAGCTTTTAACAAAAATTCGATAAAGATCAAGGTGTTGGATTTTATCGTTTTTCTCTATGTTTTTCTTTACCTTTCTATGGCCATACACGTCCCTTATGGTTTGTGTCCGATCAGATTGGTGTAGTTCTTTGACCTGTGTGCGATTGGGGAGAAACATGATATAAGTTCAGAAGTACAAAGGCTCTGATCAACCCGATAAAAATTCGTCGCACAAGAGCCAAAGATCTGATAATATAGCATCAAAGAGACCAAAGACGAAACCTCTTGTTCTTTTTAGAGACAAGTGAAGACGAAACATATGATAATTATTATCTCGCATCTCTTGAGCCATTTTTGTTGAAGTACCTTGAAGTTACTCTCAAATAGATGGGAATTTGATATGCAAAGTAGATTCACAGGCTACGGTCGTATTCGTAGTTCGCCTCAAGTAGATCCAGTGAATATCAGTGGATGACAGATTTGCACCATGAAAATATGCTGGTGGAACGACATTTACATTTTGGAAGTAGCGAATTTAGCTTGAGACACTAAAATGGGTACATAAAACCGGTTTACTTGGCAAATCACGAGTGGGTATTTAAGTAAAAAGGCCATTTTCAAATGTTAAATGGAAAATTTAGCATTATTGTATTGTAAACTTGTAGCCAGTCTCTGCTCATATCCCCAGCATTATTGTTATTATAATATATATATATATATATATATATGAAATTTCCTGCTAATTTCTTAAGGACAGAGTCATTATTTATTCCATAATATGTGGCTTTATGTAAATTTAACAAAGTGAGGGGCGCGTGGCAGGAACATGTGGGGTGATGCCGAAAATAGTACCACCTGACGGGACTAAGCAAATAAATGGAAAATATGCACTAAACATACATAAATACTTTTAGAGTTACCCTGTGTTGCATCCCACTTGATAAGAAGATTGCTCTTTCCTTTAAGCTAAAAAACCTAGACTTTCATTGCGTACTACAAAAAGAACGACTATTAATATGAATATATATATGTGTGTGTGTTTTCGCAAGTATATTAAGACAATGGTATAGATGATTCTTCATTTTTTCGTTTGGTAAATATTAATTGACAAATAACTTTTAGTTTTTTTTTTCATGAATTATCCTGTTTATATGTGAAATAGCCTTCACAACGTCCCAATCTCCATTCCAACAACACTTTGATCTCGATTTTAGTATTGGAATGCACTTCGACATTGGGATGTGTATTTTGAAATTATATTTCGACTCGTATGGAATGCCGTTTGCTCAGCTGCTAAGTTTCTAATGCTTTTTTTTATTGTTGTTTCCAAGCAAGTTTGAACTGACTCCTAGTGCCTGCCAATATGCTTGAGATCGCATCCAAGAGGAGTTAAGCAGCAGCACCTGACTTTGGAACGGAGAATCACTCATTTTGTTGCGGAGGATATTAACTTCGACGAGGCAAGTCTTGAAAAGTCGTATACCATAGAATTCACTAACATGAATAATCCAAATATTTTTATAGTTCCATGCTCAATGTAACATCTAAACAGTCTATCTTTACCAAAAAAAAAAAACATCTAAACAGTCTATCATGATTCGTCGCAATGCAAATAGTGCCTGTTTCATTAGGAAGAACCTTAATGCCATATGACCATATTAACATAATCAAGCTTAACCTTTACCCAAAAAAAAACATAATCAAGCTTAACCAATTTTTCCATTTTTCAGATTTACAAAGATAGAAATTTTATATTTATATTTTAAAAGACAAAAAGGAACAACAATGTTTTAGAATTGATGATTTTCTAAAGAATAAATAAAAAAATTAAAAGGAAACAGAATATGAATTACCGTATCGGCCAGAGTAGATAAATACAAGTGCAACCTTACCAAAAAAAATAAATAAATACAAGTGCAAACATAAAATATATACCGCGGCAGTTTTTTGTGGGACACCTTTATCATGGAAAATAGCTCCTGTTATGATTGATGTGCTGGAATTAAGTCAATTTTCTTTTTTAATTTGCGCCATCATTTCAACATTTGATATTTTGTTAGCATATTTTCATTTGGATAGAGTTTGAACAGAAAGTTAGAGAACGAAGCAGACTAAAGTTGAACACAAGTATGGTTTTGAAAAGAGTCGAGAAAAAAAATATTGGAGAGAAATAGAGAAAGTGGAAATTTTAATTTCTTAGGATGTGAATTTAAATAATCATCGATTGAGAGAAATTTACATTCAAATTTTAGAATGCAAGTGATTCATGTGACTATTTCGACAAACATACCAATGCCAACCGCACTTTCAAAATAAATCCTTAACTTGCAATGAAATGAGGTAATGCTTTGTTTTTGGGCTTGGCAAATGAGGTAAAAGGGTTTCTAGAAAGAAAAATTAAAGGGTGAGAGAGAAAGGTTATAAATGGTTGGGAAAATGCCACTTAAAATCCCAAACTATGTCACTTGTGACAAATTTACCCTAAATTATTTTTTGTGACACAAAATATCTCAAACTATATCAATTGTGACACATTTACCCTACAATATTTTGGCTTATGGGCATTTTCATCTTTTTTCTTTTTCTATTTTTTTTTATTTTTTTTCTTTTCTTCTCTCTTCCCTCCGCCAGCCATGGCAGAGGGCCAACGGAGGGAAGAGAGAAGAAAAGAAAAAAAGAAAAAAAAAGAAGAAGAAAAAAGACGAAAATGTCCATAGGTCAAAGTATTGTAGGGTAAATATATCACAAGTGGCATATTTTAGGATTTTTCGTGTTAAAATAAAAGTTCAGGATAAATTTGTCATAATTAGTATAGTTTAAGATTTTTGGTGATATTTTCCCCAAATGGTTTGGGAGCTAATGGGAATGACAGCTATATTAATTGCAAAGAAGATGGGAGCACTCTCCTTAACAAAACTAGAGGTTTGTAGTACTGAGCGTAGGCAAGAAGGAGGAGGAGGAGGAGGGAACAATAAATTTGGTCCGTTCACGAAAGCATTGAAGGTGTGATTGAGTGTTGAGGAGGAAGAACAAGAAAGCTCTCTGTCTCTCTCTCTCCTTATCACCCCATCGTTAATAATTAAGGTGAGTACACGAGTTTCAACTTTTGGTGGTTTTGCTTGTACCGTTATTCCTTTTGTCTTTATTAATTGATCATTTAGGTGATTAGTTTTAACGTATACCCCACATTTATCTTGAAATCTATCTCACTAATATGTTAATTATAGCTAAATAGCGAACTAGACATAATTCTTGAATAATTAATTTATTTGATAAAAGAAATGGTCAGAAATATTTTTAAATATAACTTTTCCCAAACAAAACGTTCATTTCCAATGGGCTTGAAAAATACTATTTTACTAACCAATACAAATGAACATCGGGCAGTGAGGATATGTTCTTTATTTTTACGTACCAGTGACCACATGCTTCATATCCTCAAATTCTCACTGTATCTTTTTCTTCCTGATAGAAGAGAATACCCTCTAAGAATTTTACATTCCAAGAATCCCGAGATCCGAACGAGGTATTGGATGTAGCCTTTTTTA